>CAUHTR010000948.1:0-96815 GCA_959609185.1 Schmidtea polychroa | reverse complement strand
TGTGGGCTGTAAGTAGCTTCAACTTCATCTCCTGGGATGGGTATCTAATCTTTAAATTTCTAATTCATTTAATTTCAGGAATATATCCCTCGCGAATTCTGGTTAATCGTGAGATTAGTCTGGACAAATGCACGAAACCGCGATTGTCTGATGGGAATCTGAAGTTTAGTGTCTAATTCGTCAGGTGTCCGGTTGGGGCTTTTGGGTTCATCTCCATGTTTTGGATACATGTCTATACGTGCCGGGAAATTCAGGACTACAATTTGAACCCGAGGGAAGTTTAGAAAGGCCCTCCCATCGGTAAAGTTTTTTCCCCTTTTTTTTTTTTTTTTGTTTATAACTGGAATGATTTTCTCTTTTTTCGTCTACACAATAATTTATAATTTTGAGTAAATAAAATGTTTTGGTTTCTGTTAAATTTAATTATATAGTTCATTTTTATTGTAAGAAAGTAATTATGGAGTAATTTTATCCCCCATTCATTTTAACTCAGGTAATCCACGATTCGAATTGTGATATATTTGGTTATTTATTATTTCTCGCCCATGATCGGGTGGGTATCTACCTTAGTTTGGGCCGTCAAACCTAGGCAAAGGGTCCTTTGCCCTTTCCTACATACGTTGGATCTAGTTCTGGGGCAACAGGGGAGAGATGAGTTTTATAAGAAGGTTAGTGCTTTTACTGACATGGTCAATGGCGATTGGCTCGTTACGAGAGGGCATGCATCGACCATTTGATCAACTAGAATCGGTTCAATGAGGGTGATCCTTGGTTGGTAAGGTTGTTACTATTAATAGAAGCAGTGTTATTGGTCAAAATTCTTCTATGAGGAAAAGGAAATCGATAATATCGATTTTGAACTGTTCTATTAATAGTAACGTTTAAGAAATCGATAAATTAGTTGGAGTAAGTTATGTAGTTCTTAAGTAGGGTAGAATGGGATGTTATGATGTCAGTAAGGGATAAAATTAGGAAGAAATTAAATGAGTTATCCGTAATGTACTGTGATCCAATTTTCTTTACTAAATAAACTTAATTATGTTAATTTTTTCATGAATAAAATCTCCATCATATTAAATGAGGATTAAGCATTAATGCAAATTTAGAATTATAAAATCCAAATAGTATTAAATGAGGGTTACATATTAATGCAAATTTAAAATTATAAAATCTAAATAGTATTAAATGAGAATTAAATGTTAATGTAAATTTATAATTCTAAAATCTAAATAGTATTAAATGAGGGTTAAATGCTAATGCAAATTTAAAATTATAAAATCTAAATAGTATTAAATGAGAATTAAATGTTAATGTAAATTTATAATTCTAAAATCTAAATAGTATTGAATGAGGGTTAAATGCTAATGCAAATTTAAAATTATAAAATCTAAATAGTATTAACTGAGGATTAAATGTTAATGTAAGCTTATAATTATAAAGATTAGAGCCTGGGGTCAATCATAAAATTGTGAAATCATTATGAAATGAATTACGAGTGATTTTCCTAACTTTAACCTAAATTAGCATGACTAGGCAGTCATTAACGATGGTATGAACTGGGGAAGGAGGGGTCATTGGTGGGAAAAAAAAATTTTCTCTTTGGTATGAATACAATATTTTAAAAACCAAGCTAGACTTTTTAATATATATATACACATACAAGTAAACATAAAATTTTTACGAAATAATTTAAGAGGTCATTTTATAATTAGTCGAATATAGAGGTTAATATATAAATTCCTATAACATAATTCTAGATGGTATGGTTTACTAATTGATCTCTATTAATCACACAATATGGTCACCCGGGTATATACTTATAGGACGTTCTTTGGATGGGCAGATTCTTTTTAATCAACTAATATATACATTTCTAAAATACTCAGATGATGTTGATACTAGTATGTATATGTAGAAAATCTTTTAGCTAGTACACGGTTAATAGTGAGTATAGATATATAATTTCCGGAAATACATTTTTAAATACTATCGATTGGGAATATGCTAACTCCATAGTATCAATGTTAATTCATAAGCATAAGTTTGATTCGTTAAATTTAAAATCATTACCAAATAATATAGGTACCAATAACTTTATAAAATATATTTTCGACCATGTAGCCCAAAAAAAAAAATTTGTGTTCATTGGCACAATAGTCTAGACATTAATATGTAAAATCGTGGGTAGGTTTAGACTCAATCTTTTCGTATTCATGAAGAGGTGATTTAAAAGCATAACAGTTTCAGATTCTTCTCCGACATGATCGATAAGGCGCCATACAATATGATGGCGATTTTCATAGTAGAGCAATTGAAGAATTTTGTTTTTCAGAGATAGAAGGGCTTTCATGATATTAATATTTCTACGATACTACATTGTAGGGTCATTCCAAACACCTTTAAGGATATCAATTAAGGGGTCATAAACTAGATGATCATCTCATCGTACTTTAACTAGATTATGGTTCTTGATTATTAAATTTCCAATTAAATATAAATTAAATATAATATCCATTAGAGTATATTAATACTATTCGAGGTCAAAAACATTTGAATAATTTGGTGCAATCAACCGACTACTTGAAAAACTTTTGTGATAATTTAAGTCTGGGATATTTCCCTTTTAGATATTCCTAGTGATATATTTCTGATAGAATAGTTAAGTGTTTATTTTTGGTATGTAAGTTAATGAAAAGGTCAATTTAATTAAAATTTTCCTACTTTCCCCGACCCAACTGGATACGGTACGATAGGCCTTATTGTAGTATGTTTCCCGCGATTACTTTCCCGAAGTTTATTTCGTCCGCATAGTCCCTATGACTATGCCAACTACCGGTATGGGTTTACCGCCCTACTCCTGGTTAGAACCATTAGTTCGTGGCGACCTCCGGTTAATGAAAAAGGGTTTATATTTTATGCATGTGGGGTCGTAGACCCAAAAATTGTGCATGTAGTCTTTAAATTGAAAACAAGGCTGATCAGCATTGCGACTATAACTCGTATACAATGCTGGTCACTCTTGTTTCGTATAGCAGAATAAATGAAAAGGAAAACATAATTCAATTACAATTAATATAATAAATTAGGATAATGATATAACAATTATGAAAATATACAACAACATTCCTTACTTTCAGTGTTGTCCAAAGTTGTTATGAAAATTTTTGGCATACAAAAAGATTAAATTGTGACCAAAATGCGTCGGTATATATACCTATTTTGTACACGTGTATGTATTGATGCATTAAAACAAACTCGAATTCTTTTTATTCCAGAATTTTCTATTTCGTGATTTTGACATTTTTAATGGAAATTTTAGTGCTATAATTTTTGTTTTTATTTTTAAATTTTTATTTTCTAATTATTTTTCATTAATTTTACGTCCATGATGGATTTGGAACGGTTCCAGAACATTCTATTTTACTTTTAATTTAATTTTTATTTTAAACTGATGTTTTTATGAATTTCTTTTGAGATTTTTGTTTTTAATACTAATTTATTTATTTTCTTTAACTTTTGTTGTTCTAGATGACTGTTGTGATGGTCATCGCCATTTTTATAGAATGTTCTGGGTTTTTCTGGAATGTTTTACTGTTTTTATCGCCTTTCGAGTTTGCTTTTGGTAATTCTATGTTTATTTGGTTATTTTTGAGTTAGTTTTTGCATAACTTCTTGCTTTGGTATGATTTTATTTAATTTATGTGTTTATTAATTTTGTTGTTTTCTCCTTTAATTACCATTGTTTATTTGGTGTAGGTTTTAATATTTAACTATACTTTTTGCTTTTTGTATGCTGTGTACCTACACATTACGGTCACCATTAGAACTTTGGGTCTAGAAGTCAGTTCTAGCCCAACACCATTATCGAATTAATTAGGGATTTTATGGCTCGCAATTCCATGCGAAGGAGCTATGACAATGAATCTATGACAACGTTAAGAAAAGGAACAGAAAAGATTTATTTAAAAATTAAATAAAGTAAAATAAAAAAATAAATACATTTAAAAATTGAAACTAAAGAAATTCCAGTAGAACTGATAAAATAATAAAAATTAACATAAAATTAGTAGAAATTATGTAAATTATAAAAATGTATATAACAATTACTCATTCCATATTTTTATTTTTTATTATCTGTGTATTTGACATCTTATTTAGCTGTACAAATTATATTTTATTTTGTTATTTTAAAATTTAAGCACAAGGATAGATAATATTGTTGGGTGAGTGGGGTGAAAGGATCCCGCAGATTTAAACAAACTAATTCATACATCTAACAAGAGTATTGGCTTCATTATCAAGCGAGCACAAGGGCCAAATTTCCCCAACTAGCCAGGTGACTATTACTTCACGACTTAGCACCAGTGAGGATCTTTCACGTTGGTTCTGTAAAAAGTCATTATAGAACATGAGGCATGTGAGCACATGTATAAGCACTACTCCCTCATGTATTTCTTGTTCGGATCCTGGACTGCCGTTGGAAGGTCTTACGTCTACCATATCAGAATCGAACTACTTTAGATCACGATGAATCACTATATCATTCTATTATCTTTTTCCGTAGAGGTTTCATTTACTCAACCGAAACAATGAAATGTAACAACTTACAAGAAATTTATTACCAGAAAAGATATCAAACAATCAAGTGCAAGACAATCTAATGGAGAAAACAAAATAACCCATAAGGTTCGGAATTAGTCAATATGAAATTCTCGTTGGAATCACATCGAATCGGCCCATAAGGAAGCGGCCTTGGTATCGGCCAGTAGGTCATCTAATTCAAAATCCATATTAACAGTTGCCTCCCAGTGTAGATCCACTGGAGGGATTAAGCGAATTACAGACTCAACAGAGGTAGAAATCGAGATTTTTGTTTCGGGTTCCGCTGCCGGATCATTTTCCGACGGGTGCGTTCTGCCCGTGATAATTGGTAGCGTTTGGGACGCGCTGTGGACGACTGAGGCACACCGTTGTTAGAAATATGAGGAGTCGTGGCTGATCCGGCATCCTTATTGATAGTTACGACAGTTGGTGTAGCTGACGACACGCATCCTGCGCAATCGGATTTGTGAGTTCCTGACTCTATGATTGGCTAGATAGGCATTCGTTGGGTCTTTAATTCTTTAATCCTTGACTTGAGTTCCGTACTCGTGTATAATTGGTTCAGACTCTAAAATTGCTCCTTGATAAGTACCCACTGCACTCGAATCTCCTCCAGATGATTCTCAACAGTGTTCGAGTCGCAAAAGCTTCTTGTTTGCTTCTTTCATTTGTGCTGGATTGAACCACGTTCCTTCTAAGTGGTCTGTTTTTAACTGCAATAATCGGATTTCTTCGAGGTGTCTTTGGATCTGCGCATTTGTGTCGGCACAGGGAAAACCTGGCTTGAGATTGCATCGATGACTGGCTGAAGTGGACATAACCTAAATATTTTAGAACTGAATGACAACTCAAAAATCACGATGGACCCCAGGACTCAAAATGAGAGCAATTCAGCGAATTAGCATATAGGTTTGAACTTGTATTCAAACGCCTCACTACCAGCCTGATTCGGTTTTCTCTAAAAATCGTCTTTTGTTTATTTATTTCATTTGGCGGTTTATCATGTCTCTATCGGTCTGGATATAAATCCTCGCATTCGGATCGACCATATCTAATCTGGCATACTGGTTGTGATTTATTCATGTTATGATTTATTTTTTATAGTAGCAGCTGCAGAATATAGATATAGAAATTAGTATTCTTGCTTTATAAAAGTAATCTTCCAAATGCTCTAAACCCCGGAACAGACAGAAAAGTTCCAAAGTATTTCTAAAATAGCACTAATAAACATAACATTCACTATACAACATTTAACGATAACACAGCAAGTACAAATTTGGGTTTAATTGAACGTCAAAGAATTGGATCTTGTTGAGTAAACTGATTTTTTAAAGAAAATTATTTTCTTGGTAATTATTGTGTTATTTAAAATATATTTTAAATCTTCCGATTTTGTTATTTATTTAAGAATCTTCAGTGTACGTTAGGTTTTTAAATAAAATTGATACCTCAACACAAAAATTAAGGCAATTTTCGATTTTTTTTTAAGTAGACATATTCAACAGCACAAATTTCACTTAAAATCTTCAAATAACTAAAGTTACTTCAGCAAAAAAAATTATTCATGAATCGTACCGACATCTTATATTACACTCATTGACATTATTTCCTTCCATCAAAATTAAGTAATATTTATGTTTACTTCCAAAAAAAACAAATTTTATATAAAATTCAAATGCTTATACATTAAGCGTTGGCCAATGAAAAAATAATCTCTACTATTCTTTTGCTTGTCAATTTAAGTTCGTCCGTCAAAAATTCAATTTTCTCTATTTCATGATGACTGATGTGCAAATAAATTTTTAATTAATTATTTTAATTTTGCATATAGATCTTTTCCCATAAAATCATTTATTTTTTAAACACTAGTTTTTTCTCTACCCTGGAAATAAGTTCGTAATTCAATTAATTCTTTTTAATTTATTTTAAATGGTAGCTTGTGGTGATATTTTGACAGTGTCACATTTAGCCGGAAAAAAATCCTGTTTAAAATTTTTGGCTCATTGGTACCAGCACATGAGTAGTGTTAAAACATAAATTGGGTAGAAAACATTACAAAATTTATAACCGTAATATATATGTTAAATTCACCTTTTCAAAAATTCCCCACCAATAGTCAAGTCCAGATTCATAACGTAACCCAAGTTTTAGTTAGAAAATCATTCGGAATAAAGATTTTGACAGACATTGAAGTCCAAGAAAAATTATTGATAATATATATGAAATAATTTAAAATTAAATGATCTTAACAATTAACTTTACAAATAATTTGTAGTTATGACTCACAATATGTGAAATAAGAAAATAAATATCAATAAGTTGGCAAATTTTAAAATAATAAATAAGAAGCAACAAAATATATATATTAATAACTCAATATTCATTTGACTAGGACAGAATGATCGATTTTCTTGTCCATTTCTTCGGTATTTTCTTTTTCTCGGTTCGTTAATTTATTAGTTATCAAATCGTGGAGAGCTAAAATCGATCGAATCATGGATGCCATGTAAAGAACAAGCATTTGGTCATTGGTTTTAATATATTGCGATTTAATCATGTCATCGAGAAATACGTCGGGTAACAAATTAAAAATATCCTGCAGATGGTACAGAATGGAATAGTTTATTGGAATATTTTTAGTCATAACCAATGATAAATAGTCATAAATTTCATTTAAATGAGCTTTCAAACCTTCTAATCCCATTAATTGGTTTTTAATTCTTTGCGATAAACTACCAATTGATGAATCTTTTATATCTCTGGCATTAAACTTTAGATAATTATTTATTAATCTAAAACTACCTTAATAAATGTTCTACGCCAACTTCTTCTGCTTCTTCAGCGCCTATCTCTGAAGGAATATGTTTAAAAGTTTTAGTAGTCAACGTTCCATCCTTGAAAAATTTATTTAAAAATAATATATCCTTAAAATATGTTACATCATGAACTTCATCAATTGCTAAATAAGCTTCAGTTGGTAACCCATCACTCTCTTTAGGTTCAACATCAACTATTACCATTACAGAACAATGATTATATCTACGGAATAATTCGTTAATTTTAATATCATTCTGCTTCAATTTAGGCCCAGAGTGATACCAACCAACAATTTTTTCTTTGGCTAAACTTATGAATTAAAAATACATTAAATTCAAAAATCTATTACCATTAACTTTTTTAAACATAGAAAACATGCTTTCTAGATAATCATGATCTAAAAACCATACATTTTTGTCACCTAAGTCTTCTTCAAATGGAACTAAATTACTACTATAAAAATTTTAATTTCTATTATTTTTTTACCGGCATAACTATTAGTTATTTCTAAGACATCTTTTCTCATATAGCCTAATAAGACACCGACTACTCTTTTACTACCCGACGCCTTACTAAGTCTATTATAGTGATCAACAACACTTAGTAAAACTAAAGGATGAACGACAACTTTAGAAATTTTTGACGAATCAGTAGCACTTTTAGAAATTTGTGAAAAGTTCGACATACTGAATATAATAAAAGTATTTATTAATAATTAATAAATTACTTACATTACAATAAGCTAAGTTTAAAAAAATTATAAATTTAAACAAGATGTTATAGAAGAAAGCTTGATTGAGTATTCTGAAAATTTACTTTTACTCATTTATTAGTATGATCTTCGCATTTATTATTAAATTAAAAAATATTAATATTCCAATTAAGTGTTTTCATATAATATCATATATAATGTGTTTATAATTATAGTTTAGTTGAATTATAATACAAATGACTGAAATGAAAGTATAAATGATCAAATGAAGTCGAATATGATAAGTCTTTATTGTATTATATTATTTATTTCTGCAAATTTAAAACAGGTTATCACTTTCAAAACTTTTTATATTAATCTTAACGTCACAAATTAATTATCCAGAACTAATATTTTTTCATCATCTCAAGATCGAGATGTCACACAAAACACTCGGTTTTAACAAGTAAAACCAATACAAAGTCAAATAGTCTGCCTGATGTAGATCGAAAAGAGGAGTGTATTAACAAGCTTAAGGCGCAAAAAGGATTACAATTCTGAATTTTCAATATACCGTGATATTCACAAGTCTCCGTCTCCTAAACTAAAATAAAACAACAAAATACAATATAATTTATACTCACATATTTATACTCATTGATATTAATCATTATTCACTGATTAACAATATGGTGTAAGCAGCTGGTGATGCCAAATATTCACTTGCAGATAGAGTGTTTATAGTTAACCATGCAATAGTGTAACAAAGTAGAGCCAAAGCTCGCCAATAATTTCAACAACATTTTAATCGTGCACACCAGCTAGGACAACAGTGCAATACTGGACACAGAAGTTTGAAGAAACTGGAAACTAATCCACTAGATTTCAATGAGGAAGACCGTATGATGAAATCATGAAGGAAAAGGTAGTAAATTTTGTAAAAGAGAATTATGGCACAAATCAACGAGAATCTGCACGGGTGTGTATGACTTCACAAACTTCTGTTCACAGATATTTTAAAGAAGAAAAAATAAAACCTTTCAAATATTTTTTTAATCAAGCATTGGGAGAAGATGATCTCGATAGAAGGGTTGAATTCTGTTCTTGGATAGTCAACGAAAACAGTGTTAATTTCCATAGAAAGATTATTTTCTCAGATTTCAATTACTATCATTGGTTAACTACAAGTATTTTAGTGAACCTGCAAACTCGTGTTTTACTAATTTTAAATAATCTTTAACATGAATATCTTTCTGAATCGAACACATTAACTTTATATTTTAATGTCGTTGATGCTTAGTGTTGGCTAAACATGTAGTTTGCTTTCTTATTTTTCCATTCCGTCTGCCATTGTCTATTTCTGTTTTTAGCCACAATTCTTTATACGCACTTTGGCAATCCCACCTATTTTCATTTCTCCTAAACTTTCCTCTTAATAGTAAGCAAAAGCTCAACAAGCTTCGTTAAAATTTTAGAAAATGTGTGGATCTCCAATTTATCATTTCCTAAATTTTACTTTACACATAAATTGCATTTTAACTTTTAAACTCTTTGTTTCGGTTTGCTGATAGGATGTTCTTGTAACTCTCTTTTGAATGAGACATCAATTGTGCACATTATTTCCAGTCACTGCCTAATGCCATTCTACTTCTTTTTCCACTTTGTAAACTTCCACATTTGTTTGCAATGATGTCATGGTGTTATCCATGTAGACGGATTTCAAAATAACTATCATTGCTTTCATATTATTTCAACTTTTTATTGGGATGTATTCATTTTGAAGACAAGTAGCTGAAATTGATTTAGTAATTTGTTTAAAATTCAGCCATTAGAATCAGTGATGTGGTTGGTCTGCTCTTGGAATTCCAACTTGCAAATATATTCCCGCGATGTCGAATACTATCACCACTTATTATATTCTAAATTTGATCAAAGTATTACTTGGATTTTACTACCATTTTCTTCTAACCTTGATCAATCCATTTAGATAAAGACTACTCTTTTCAACTCATTGTCAGCACTATTCTTTCACCTTATCATGGTATTTAAACTTCATTTGCTATTGACTTCATAAATTTTCTGATCGTATTGTTATCATATGACATTATTTCGTTGGTCCAATTTATTTACAAAAACTGCTGCATTGAACATCAAATCTCAATTTGTTTAAATTTGTTTGATAGTGGAACGGTAATCCAGTATTAAAAGACCCCCACCACACGTCCAACCTAGTTTTTCAATCGAGAAAATGATTTCCTAATTTTTCCATCGCTTATTTAACAGAGCTGTGTGAATTGAAATAATCAAAACCAAATAACACATTAACAAACAACCTTGATTATATTCTTGGAAATGAATTATTATTTAAATCAGTGCGGTCAGATTGGTAGCCCGTGATTTCCTTTATATTTGTGCTCACAATCCGTGGTGAAGAAAGCGATAATTCTCTATAGAGATTTTTGACTGTACCGGTACCGTGTCTTCATAAATCCACTCATGGATCCGGTACCAGATCCATCTGGAACGCAGTTGAGTGATGGATGAGTCTTCGGTGTTCCCGAGGTTGACCTGGATTTCATTCCGGACCAAGGTCGTCTTGTGATTGAGATCGGCAGATGAAGTGCTGATCTCCGTATCCGTCTTTCTTAATTTCGTCATATCTAAATAGTATTTATATCTGTTCTAAAAACCATTCTCCTGTTCTTGGCAATTGGATTTCCTTTGTTCTTCCTTGATCAATTTTTCTACTAGCACAGATCTTGCATTTATTAATACATTCCGTAATACTTTAATTTATGGATGGTCAAAAGAAAAAATCTTTTAAATAACATAAGGTCTTCTTAATGCCCAGATGGCATAATTCAATATGAAAATAATTTACCAATGTTTTTACGTATGCGTCAGGTACTATTGATTGTCAGGTACAACTGCAATTTTTCCATCTGTATTAATCATCAATACGTCGTCTTGTATCTGTAATATTTTTAAATACTTGAAAATATTACTACTGATTGTTTCATAAGATATATGAGCCTCATTTCCATTAAGATGTGATATGATTTCTGAAATTATTTTGTCTTCGTTTTGCTTCCGTTAAATAGTTTCCATAATGTTTGAACTTCCTTGTAGACTATTTATGTACCGAGTTCTGCACTTTGTTTCTTTGGCGTTCTTGTGTTTCATCTGACAATGAGAGAGACATATCATCTGCATTTCCATGTTATTCTCCCTTCCTATATTGTAACTCAAAATCGCATTCAGATAAATTTTCCATCCATGTTTGAAACTGTGGGCTTATTGATTTCTTTGTCGTGTTCATAAACACCAATGCCTTGTGATCTGTTCTGGCTACAAATCTTCTTCCATATAAATATTGTCTGAAATGTACAATAAACTCGTGGAGTGCCAACAACTCTTTTCTAGTAACACAATATCCCATTTCATGTGTTGTCAAATGTCTTGAACCATATGCTATCACTCCTTCAGTACCGTCTTCTTTAATCTGAGATAAAACTGCAACTATGGCTCCAAAACTAGCATCCGTATCAAGGATAAATAGTCGATCTGCCCTTGAAAATTCTAATATGGTGCTTCACATAAAAGTTTCTTTAAATTGTTAAAACTTTTTCTACATTCTTCAGTCCAAACAATCATTTTATCATTACATGTCGTTGCTGCATACAAAGGTGCTGCTATCATTGAATAATTCTTAATAAACCGTAATAATTTGTTAAACCTAAGAATGATCTCAATTCTGTGACACCTTTTGGTTCGTTTGCATTTTCAATTTCTGAAATCTTTCTTTTATTTGTTTGAATTCCTTTTCACTCACTGTATGTCCAATGAAATTTAATACGCTTTTATAGAACGCGTATTTCTCAGGATTAACTTTCAAACCGGCATCTCTAATTCGTGTGAATATTTCAAATAGAAGTTTATCATGAGTTTCCTTATTTTCCGCATATATTAAAATGTCATCAAGATATACAACCATTCCTTTAAAAATTAATACTTCCAATATCTGATGCATCAATTTCTGAAAAGTGGCAGTGGCTGTTGACAAACCAAATGGCAACCTGTTAAAACAGAACTGTCCCTCTTTTGTACTAAATGCCGTCTTGGTTTGGGAATTTTCATGCAACTCTACCTGATAATAAGCCTGACCTAAATCAATTGATGAAAATATTTTTGACTTACCGAGACAATCCAATAACAACTGCATGTCTGGCATCGGAAATGAAAACTTCTCTGTGACTGAATTTAATAACCTAAAATCTAGACACATTCTTATAGAACCATCTGGTTTTCGAACTATCACAAGTGGTGTGTTCCACGGACTCTGACATTTCGCACAACTCCAGCTTCTAATAAATTCTCTTCTAACTCTTCAATTTTGCTTTCTAAATGCATGTGTTGTCTTCTGGGATTTTGTAAAATCTGAGAACCTAAAGTCGTTATTTCATGTGTTATTACTTTTGTATGACCTAAGTTAAAACTGGATGCCATAAAAATGTTGCTAAACATAGATATTAAAGTACCCATCTTCGAATTCCTGCCTCGATAATGCAAACTCTAACCGATCAGAATCTGTAAATCTCTTAGTAACCAATGCGGCATCAATATTATTGACTTCTTTAAGCTCCATGCCAAATATTCTCATGGTGTCTACCTCTCCTATGAAATCTAGATGGATTTTTCTGACAATAATAACATTTAATTCTCGACATTTGTTGTTCCATTTTGCAACGATATTTACGCTTCCGAGAGGTTTCTCGTCTTCTTTTGAAAATACTCCACTCAGCCGTACTCTGCTTTCCATCAATGTCGGACTGCCAATCAATCTCCAACATTTTTCACTCATCACACTGATTGAAGCTCCTGAATCCCATAGCATTTCAATATAAAATTCATTTATTTTCATCGCACTCCACTTCCTATCATCATCCTTCTTAAACATCACATCCTTCGTTACAACATTTCGTTTTTTATACTCATCTACTGTCTTGACCCTCCTGACGAAATGTAAACAACAGGGTCTTCTTGGTTTTTTTTCTCTCAACATTATGCATGACTGGTTCTATCAATTCTTCTGATCTATCGTCGTCTTCTTCGTGTATACCATACACTCTTCGTTCCGGTCTTTGATTATTACTACTTGATTTTGCTAACAAATTACAACTTCTAAATGAATGACCTTCTTAACCGCATAATAAGCATTTGTCTTTCAACGGACACTCAAATCGCATATAATCACTTTGTCCACAACAAAATCATTTACCAGGTCTTGACCTTTCTTCTACTGGCTCAGGTAAACCATTCAGGTAAATAAACCTTTCTCGCGATATGTTTCATTGAAACTAACGGTGGTGGTCTACGATCTGCAGTTGCCCTTTCATTATATTGTTCTGCCACAAGTTTCACTTTATCAATTTGTCTTTCATTTCTTTCATTTCTATATTGATAACTTTTTTCTGGTTGATGACTTGAATATATTCTGTTATCAAAAGATGATTTTTGAGTCCACTGCTTCTGTTTATCTTGAGCAACGTTTGCATATGTTGATTTAACTACTGCCTGAACTTCTTCCAATCGTAACATAACCATTTTGTGCCTCATATACCTTTGCTAAATTTCTGATTTCTTCTCTCGTGATGTTGGCCTTCGTTGATATATTTTCTTTCACACGTTCTTTTCGAACTCTGTTGCACAAAATCATTTCAACAATATTCTCTTTTGAAATTCCACAGTCGAAAACCTCGTCAACGAGTTTCTTTACTCGTGTCTCGAATGTAACGAATTTTTCATCGTGATTTTGTTTCACTGATGATAAGTCACAAATCTTATCCATAATGGACTTCTTTCTTGTAAATGTGTCATTAAGCCATTCACGAGCTTTTTCATTTGTTGTGGAGATGTCTTTAATTCTTTCCAGAGAATAGATGCCTCTTCAGACAATAACTAATCAAAATACTTACTAAATTTAGATCATTAAAGATCATCCAATCTTTAATATCCTTGAGCCATTTTTCTGATTCTATCGTGCATTCGGCCCTCGAATCTTATGATATTAAAATTTAAAATGTCTTTTACCTGTTTAGGTAAAGATTCCATAACCATCTTTCTATGCTGATTTCTTGTCACTGCTTGAATCGGCT
The DNA here is from genome assembly GCA_959609185.1 of Schmidtea polychroa. Lineage (NCBI taxonomy): Eukaryota > Metazoa > Platyhelminthes > Tricladida > Dugesiidae > Schmidtea > Schmidtea polychroa. The sequence continues at coordinate 82,550 of CAUHTR010000948.1, read as the reverse complement.
CGATTTTCTCGGTGTGGTCGCCAGTTACAATTTCTTCACAATTCATAATACAAATTGTTTAAATTCAAGATAACGAATAATAATTTTATTTTCATCCACAGAGCCACGGGGATCAGTTTTGAATAATAACAGTTTGTCCATTTCAATACCATAAGACAGGGGTGGGCAAACTACGGCCCGCGGGCCGCATGCGGCCCGTATGCATGTACATGTGGCGATCCTATGCGAAATTAATTTTCTTTGTTTGGAGCTTAGACTTGCAGTTTTGCCTATATTTTTGAAATGTATTTCTTATTGCTTTGATTCGAATTTATGGATATTAAATCGATTTTATAGCTCCAGAACATTATTAATTACTGGTCATTACTAGTTAACATTGAAACTGCTTTTCCGCTCAACCAGAAGAGGATTTTATTTACAATTTACATTTTGAAAGGCTTTGTAAAAATTGTAATTTTAAAGCGAATAGACTTTGAATTACCCATGAGTGTTGCTAAAAAAAGAAAGATTGAAGACGAATGTCGTGTTTTTAATGTCGAATGGACTGCTAAATACTGCTTCACGAGCGTTGGGAGCAAAGCAGTCTGCTTGCTGTGCCGTGAGTGTGTGAGCGTCTTTAAAGAGTACAACTTGAAAAGACACTACGAAACAAGACATTTGGATTTCGGGCGCAATTTAACAAACGAAGAGAGAAAAAAGAAATACCAGGAGTTGGTTAATAATTTAAAGAAGCAGCAAACTGTTCTCACCAAACATTCTGTAATACAAGATACTGCAACCGAGACCAGTTTGATGCTGTCCCATAAGATTGTAAAACGTAACAAGCCATTTTCTGACGGCGAGTTCATTAAGGAATGCTTGTCAGATGCAGCAAGCATTATGTGTCCAGAACAGAAAACAAAATTTGACAGCATTTCTTTATCAAGGAGAACCGTAGTCAGGCGTGTTGAAAAGATAAGTGACAATTTGATGCACCAACTTCGAGATGCAAGCAAAGACTTTTTGTGGTATTCTCTTGCATTGGACAAAAGTACCGATGCACAGGACACAGCCCAAATGCTGGTATTTATACGGGGAATAAACACTCGTTTCGAGCTTACTGAAGAATTACTTAATGTTGAGCCGCTCAAAGACACAACCACAGGCCAGGATTTATTCAACTCTGTTGAGAACTGTGTTGAAAGAACTGGGTTGATGTGGAACAAGATGGCAAGTGTAACAACCGATGGAGCGCGAGCTTTGACTGGAAAAAATGTTGGTCTGGTGAAGTTGATGAATAATAAAATTAAAGAAAAACATCCTAACCAGGCACTTTTACCTCTCCACTGTGTCATCCATCAGGAAAGTCTGTGTAAAGCTGCATTGCATATTAAGCATGTTATTGATCCAGTTGTCAGTGTGATAAACCTCATCAGAGCCAGGGCACTTAATCACAGGTAGTTTCAGACACTGCTTAAAGATTTGGAAACTGAACATTCTGACGTTATCTACCACAGCAGTGTCCGCTGGCTAAGCCTAGGCAAGATATTAAGGCGAGTGTGGGATCTCAAGGAAGAAATAGTTATGTTCTTGGAGATGAAGGGGGTTGTTTGTGACTTTGGCACTAACATTGTTAACGAAGAGTGGAAGTCAGACTTCATGTTTGCCATTGACATTATGGAAAAGTTGAATGAGCTGAATGTTAAACTTCAGGGCAATAGCTTGTTTGCACATGAAATGTATGTACATGTTAAATCATTTCAGGCAAAACTCTCCCTGTTCTCCAGGCAAGCTGGTGAAAACAGGTTTTGCCATTTCCCTTTGCTGAATCAGAATACCATTTCTGGTCAAATGACTGACAAGTACAAGGCTCAGTTGGATGCCTTGGTTGTGGAGTTTGAAAGGAGGTTCCAAGACTTCAAAACTCTAGAACCACTCTTCAATATCCTCAGTTCGCCATTTAGTGCAGAAGCTGATTCAGCCCCAGAGGATATACAGTTAGAACTGCTTGACTTACAAGCAGAAAATGACCTGAAGGAGAAGTTCAAGTCAGTTCTTCTGCTGGAGTTTTATGGATGTTTGCCAGCAGCAGTATTTCCGCAGCTAAAACACTTTGCTGCCAAGCTTTTGTCATTATTTGGGTCCACATACATAGTGTGAGCAAGCGTTTTCTTGTATGAAAATAAATAAGTCTAAGAACAGATCGATGTTGAATGACTGCAATTTAAATGCAGTTATGCGAATCACAACCAGTAAACTGGTTCCACAGTTCAAGAAAATTATTCAAAATTGTGAACAGTTACATACTTCTCATTAATTATATTTGTACATTGTGGTCGGCTTGTATGTAAATAAAGTTTCTTTGTCAGTAGTGTGTATATATCCCTAACCAACACAACCTCCCAAGCTTTCATACCTCCATTTCACTTAAACTATTAAAAAAACGCCCTAAAATCTATACTTTTATCGAATAAAAAATTTTATGAAAATAGTAAAACTGCTCTGAGAGGACAGTGGTATTTTTTTTTCCCACTGTCCTCTCAACAGTTTTTTTTGATCCGGATCATTTTTTTTTTATTTCAACCTCTTTCGTTTATCAAATCTCTTCCAATATACAAGCTGGCCAGACTCATACATCAGAATCAATTCGATAATAGCAGCACACCTTATTATTCGCTTCTCGCTCACGAAGTCGATTTCATCGGCGTTTTAAGTGTGCTGCTCGAAAGTACAAATGAATTCGAAAGCGAATCCGAAAGAGGTCCGAAAACAACCAAGAAATAAATGTGCACATTATATTGTACTAAATGTAAAGGAAGATTTCTTCATTCTGGATATAATAAACATTTTGAAACTTGTATCGGGAGACTTAGAGAAATATTTACATGTCCTAATTGTAACTTTTCAGCAAAACTAAATTTCTATTATTTAGAACATATAAAAGAATGTAAAAATAAAAAACAAAATTCTGACGTTGAAGAATGCCATTCAGAAGGAGAACCCGATCATGTTGAAAAAGAAAAATATAACTGGGATAAATTTAATCACATAGATGAATTTCAATCAGAAATCAGTGGACCTGCTACTCCTGGAGAATATATAAAGAGAAATAAAAAAAATATTAAAAATTCTTTCACTAGAGCTTTAGAAGATTATAAACCAACAAGGTATAATGTTATAAAATATAAAATTACAATCAAAGCAAAATATTGGAGAGGTGTGGAAGAAAACACAACTCCTTTAGATGTTGAAATCGCAATACCCTTTAAATATTTATTTTCAACTAGAGGATTTGATAAAACCATCAAAGAAATAATTCAAGCAGTAGAAGCAAAACAAGAGGATGTAGAAAATGAATTAGGAGAATCAAACTTAGTATTTCGCTCTTTCCAATCTTTAGTGATTGATTATTGGAGGGGATTACCTCCAAATCCTAAATCTTATATTCAAACACCCTTTAAATCTAGGGCTGTTATAAATGTACAGAATGGTGATAACAAATGTTTCATGTGGTTAATACTTGCATATTTACATCCTCAAGCTGAAAACCCCCAAAGAGTTCAACAATACAAACAATATGAAAATGAATTAATATTTCCCAAGGGATTCACGCACCCAATGAAACTAGAAGACATTCCAGAATTTGAAAAACTAAATAATCTTAAACTTAATATTTATGAACATGTTAAAGGATGGGGATATGGAAGGAAAGATATTATTCCAATTTATATTTCTGATTATGAAGTTAGAGATAGTGGAGATAGGGAGATATATCTTTTAATCTTGGAAGAAGAAAATAATCAACATTATATTTTAATAAAAAACTTTCAAGCTTTTACATCTCCAGAGAATCCAACTTGTGGAGGAGGAACATGTAAAAGATGTCTTCATTATTCAACAACTAAAAACTCTATGATTAAACATGCAAGATTTTGTGAAAAAGATGATCCAGCTTTAATTAGAATGCCTACAGATCCCAGGATGTATTTTAAAAACTTTTCAAATTTATTACAAACATTAGGAGTTGTCTATGGAGACTTTGAATCTATAAATCGTAAACAAGATATAATTATGCAATATTTAAAATAATAGAAAAATATAAACTCATGGATGAATGGAAAGCCTCTAAACAGAAGATGAAACCAGAGAGGATGAAAGCCTTTCTAAGAAAAAGAAATAAACCTAATAGTGTTAAAAAAACTAAACAATTACCATCTGCTTATAAATTATTATTTAAAAGTAATTATCCTGAACTCATAGAATCTAGAGAATATGCATTTCAAGGAACTTCAGAAGATGTTTTAAATCATTTTACTAAAAGTATAAATGATCTAGAACATGAAATATTTAAAATATTAAAAACAAAGTATCCTCAAAAAATTTCTAATCAACAACAACAAGAATATGAAAATACTTCCAACTGTTGGATGTGTAAACAAGACATTCTTCCTGATGATAAAGTTATAGATCACGATCATTTAAAAAAGGAAAATAATTATCGAGGAGCAGCCCATAGAAATTGTAATCTTAATTGTCATACTCCTAAATTTGTACCAGTTATATTTCATAATCTTTTTGGTTATGACATACATCTATTTATTAAACATTTAGCAGAAAATGCTAAAAACTCTTTCAAAGTTATAGGACTTACAAAGGAAAAATATAAATCAGTTGAATATGGAAAATTAAAATTTATAGACTCGTTAAACTTTCTCCAAATGTCTCTAGATGGAATAACTAAAACAATGAAAGCAGAAAATTTTAAAATCACTCGAGAATTCTTGGAAAAAAATAATATCCCCCCAGAAGAATATCCTACATGCTTAGCAAAAGGAATATATCCCTATGACTATGTTGATTCATTTGAAAAATATAATGAAACAAAATTACCAGAGAAAGAAGATTTCTATTCCCAACTTCAAAAATCTCATATTACAAATCAAGAATATTCTCGAGCAAATAAAATGTGGGATCTTTTCAACTGTAAAACTTTAGGAGAATATACAAGTATGTACTTATCCCTAGATGTTTATATTCTAGCAGATTGCTTTGAAGAATTTACAAAGTCTTTTGTTCTTAAACCTTATAATTATATAACAGCTCCTTCTTTAGCTTGGGATACTATGTTATATACCATTTGGACTTCAGATCTTCCAGAATCTGATAAAATTATAGATCTTTTAACCGACCAAGATATGTTTAATCAAATTAAAACAAACATTAGAGGAGGAGTATCTTCAGTAATGGGGAATAGAGAAATAAAAGCTAGAAATGCAATAACTACTAGCCGAAGAATCTCTAAACACCCTGATCCATATATAAAACTTAACAATGAGGAACTAAAAGAAGTATTAGAAGGAATGAAAAATCCTCTATTTATACTTTATATAGATGCAACAGCTTTATATTCAGGAATTATGACTCAATATTTACCAATGAGTGACTTTCATGAAATATATCCTCCAGAATGCCCCTCAGAAGAAGAATGCCCCTTAAAAGACCTTATGAAAGAAATACTTTGAACTCCTAAAGATTCTCCAATAGGATACTTTGTAGAATGTGACCTCGACTACCCAGATGATATAAAATCAGGAACAAGACATTTCCCTTTAGCTCCTATAAGAAGAAAGATTGATATCAACGAACTTTCACTCTGGCAAATCTCACAAGATAAACCTCCAACAATGAAACTTCTTTGTGATCAAACAGATCGAACTTATTATCTTTGTCACTATAGACTCCTCCAGTTTTATCTTTCACAAGGAATGATATTAAAAAAAGTTCATAGTGTCATAAGATTTAAACAAGCAGCATTCATGAAGACTTTCATCGAGGAGAACATTCGTTGTCGAAACATTGCAAAAAGAGAAGGTAACCTTTTAAAAGACAATAATTATAAAATTTTAAACAATTCAGTCTTTGGGAAGACAATGGAGAATGTTGATAAATATACTCATATTGAACTCCTAACAAATACCCCGAAAGATATAGCCCGTTATAATCGTATGCTAGGAAAGCCTACATTTAAAAACGCACAAGTATTTTCTGAAAGTCTTACTGCAGTAGAACTAAAGAATTATGAGAAAACATATAATAAACCAATATTTATTGGCTTTGCAATTTTAGAACTTTCAAAATTACAAATGTATGAAACATATTATAACATCTTACAACCTATATATGGATCGAATATAGCAATGCATGCAATGGATACAGATTCAATGTTTTTAACAATAAGAACTCACGATTTACAAAGTGATATCTCTGAAAATCCTATACTTTCAAATTTAATAAATTCATCTGGAGAATTATTTTCGTTTAAAGATGAAAAACCTTTTACTCCTATAGAAAATGGAATATTTATTCGTGCTAAACAATATTCATATGAAACATTTACAAATCCTAAATTTGAAGAACATACATTTATATTTAAAACCCCAGAAACAGAAGAAAGCATTACACATAGATATCCTATATTCCCTAAAGGACCTGACGGACAGGGAGAAAAACCTGTAAAGGATAACAGATGTAAAGGAATTCAGAGATGTGTAGCAAAGAATCTTTCTCATCAAGATTATATAGATACATTGAATCCAAATCATAAAGATAAAATTGATGAAATACATCAACTTAAAAGTGAAAAGCATGATATTTACTTGATAGAATCCCAAAAAGTATCATTATCAAATTATGATGACAAAAGATTCATACTAAGTGATTTAAAGACAACTCTTCCTATAGGAAATAATTTAATACCGATAATAAAAAATCTTGATAGATTGAATCAGTTATATGGTACAAAGATTACTGATCTTGATATTTATAATGTTGAAATCATTTATCCTGAGAGAATTGAGAAACCTTTATATTCTCAAGTTTTTAATCCTATATGTTTAGAACTTAAATATTTTAATACTGATCCTGAATATATAAAAGGTCTAAGTGATAAAGAATTTAAAGATCATAAAGAGGTTCTAAAAACTAATTTCGAAAAGTTAACATCAGATTCTATCAAATGATTTTTTTCTTTGAAAAATGTCAACAATTAATTTAAGAGTGAAACATCAACCTTTTGAAGGGCAATAAATTTTTTTATGTATGATTCTTTAGCCACTTCTCTCGTTTAATTTTTTTAGAATATTCATTAGTTATAACATTAGCACTTTTTAATCTATTAATATTATTTTTAATATCTTGTATTATTTGATTTGATTTCATTATTTCTTCGTCTGTTAGGATTCCATCTTCCAAAGCTTTTAATTGAAATAAAAATAATTTAGAGATTCCTAATTCTATTGATAAACAAACTTCTCTATATAAACTTTTCTTTTTAGAAGTATAAGATAATGAAACTATTTCAGTTAAGAAACCATCAGCTACAGAAATACTTCCAAGTATTACAGGTGCAAGAGTAACAACTGGTAAAGTTATGGGTAAAATAACTGTTAATATTGCAGATGCAAATCCTAAAGAATAACCTATAACTTTTAAAACTGTATTCCCTTTATTCCATCTATTTTTAATTTTTTTATAATGCTTTAATAAATCTTGTAAATGTAAGGTTTCTGATTTAAATTCTTTTACTCTCATAATTTCAAGTTCTGTGGGAGCCGAGGCCTTGGAACCTTTGTGACCTTCGGAATAATATCCTGATGATCTCAATTCTGGGTAAATTTTTTCTTCTCTTACTTCTTCCATCTTTTGGACTTTGTCCATTTTAATAATTAAAAAAATAAGACTTTATTCTTCTGAGCACCATCTGGTACCAATACTCGGATATCAAAAGAAACTCTTGTTGAGAGAATATCTTTATACAATTCCATCAATGCTTTACGAACTTCATCAACATCAACCTTCTTTTCATAAAATATTAAATCTATATAATCCACAAGTGTGCTTTTAAAAATAATATTCTTACTTTTAACTTTATGTAGTCCATGTGAATGAGTATTAACATACCAATCTCCGTGTGGTAAATCATAACTAGTCATTATAACATCACCCTTTTCAAGCTTACTATTATAATCACATTTCACAAACCATTTCATTCTTTCATTATCATCATCAAACAAAAAGAAATAAGGATCAATAATCTTTACAACCATAAAAACACCCCATTCTTTACTGTTTGTTGTTATTAAACTTGGTTCTATAAAATGTTTATATGTATGGGGTAATAATGTTTTATTCTGTTCTAATTCAGCAGCTCTTTTTCTAATACTATGTGTTGTGTTAATGTGTGTTCCATGAGACTCTAAATTTGAAATTCTTTTATTAAATGATGTAATCATCTCATTTATTATATTATATATTGTATTAAATTTAGTATTCATAATTTGTTTATCTTTAGAGTTTAATATGGTAGTATTTAACTTTACAACTTGTTCAGTTAACAGACTTTGTAACTTGTCAAATTTATCATTAAATCGTTGTTCGATATTATTAAGCTTTGATTCCATTGAATCAATTTTTGTTGTTAATGAACTTTCAATTCTTGTTGTTGTTAAATCAGTATAATTTTTAACACCATCAACATATTTTTTATTAACTGCATCAGCTTCATCAGTTGGAAAAGATAATTCTTTTATCTTGTGTCCATTTAAAATTAAATCACCCTTCATTGAATCACCTCTTTCATTAATATATTTATTTTCTGTTAAAGATAATATTTCTTCTGTATTAAACCCTGTTTTTATTGTTCCACCACCTCTATTACAGGGAATATAAGAACTCATTTATTAATAATTTAAAATGACATGTGGAACTTCGTATTCAAACCTGTTTCAAATGTAAATACATTGAAATCTCTTCTCCATTAAAATCAATCAATTCTCCCTCTTGATTAAGAATTTTAAAATTAATATCCATTATATATTTTCTACATAAAGGTAAATAATTTGGAGGATTCATTCTTTCAACTATTTTATATCCCATAGGAACTGTGTTTGAGGGAAAGGAATATAAAACATTTGTTTGTTTACCATTATTATAAGAACCTGTTATACAATCGCAATGAATATTTATTGTGTTTGTATTTATTATTTTTATAATATTTTCTGATGTTATATTCTCAACTACAGGTGTGATATAATGGTTTCGTGTAAATCCTAAAATTGTTCTAAAGAAACTATTATTTTGAAAATGAATTCCTATATTCTCTAAAGTCATTATACATTTTGAAGTTGGTAAATCCATTTTAATTTTAATGACTCCATTTGTTTTTTTAGAAAGTATATTATTTAAATCTTTTATCTCATAAGCTCCGGGTTCGATTGTTATTATAATCTTATCTGTAGATTTTGGGCTTATATAATAAAATATGTTATTATCTTTAGTTATATTAAAAATAGTATTATAAGCACAAAACCATAATAGACCTAATTCATAATTTAAATTTTGATCTAATTTTATTGAATCTTGAAAGTTTATAGTAAAGTCTGATTCTTTTGAATTTCTTGGATTAAGGAAGTGAAACCTTCTCCTTTGGATTTATTCAATCTATACAAAACATATAAGCTTAAAATACCACATATTTTAGTATTATTAGGTTGAACTTGTAAAGAATTAAAAGTGTAGTCCGAGAGATAGTCTTCAACTTCTTTAGTGGGTTTAATCCCAAAAGAATCAAAGTATATAGATTTATTATATATACAAACCCAATGAGATCCTTTTTCATTTGAATTTTGATAATTTATAATGATATTCTTTGGAGTGTCTTCTTTCAGACTCGACAATTCATCATTCATTAATATTTTTATTTTTAAATTTAAATAATCTGCATAATCTTTTAAATCAAAATTTGTTTTTGTATTTATTCCAAATGTTTTTAAAAAATCTAATATTGAAGGAGTCATTTTATATTTTATAACTTCGTATTTATAACTTCGTATACTTATTAAATTTATCTTTTGAAATTATTCCTTGTTTTAATAATTCTTTAGAAATCTTTAAAATATCAGAATCTAAATTATTATGTCCTGCTTTTTTAGCTGCTGATAGTTTTCTTAATTCAATAAAAAGATTGATTGGGTTTATCCAGAACCGGATGGTACTATTTTGGCGCCTGGAGCAAACTTCTTGAAAAGGCGCCTATATTGTTAAAGTCAAATTTGATGAAATAGCTGCAGATTTAAATAAAAACATACACTTTCTAATGAACTATTTATATATTTTTAGATTATTGTTATGTACAAAAAATAAATGATTTAATTAATTAATGGTACCCTGCGGACTTTAATTTCTGCAAAATCTTTTATTAAGACATCATAATCCAAAGACTCTGCGATGGCGCTTTCAATGGACATCAAAGACAAACCTACTAACCTTTCTTGTCCCATTGATGATCTTAAATAATTTTTAATTATTTTCAAAAGCGCTCAAAAATGCAAATTTATCAAAATATAGATTATCATGTAGAAATACGTGTTATAATAACAGTCAGTATGATAGTTTTGTTGAGAATAATTATTCTTCAATTTGATCGAAAAGGCGCCTTTTTTTCAGTGTGATTCTGGCGCCTGGTGCGGTCGCTCCCTCGCTCCACCCATAGATCCGGCCCTGGGTTTATCTCCTTACCCTTTCCCTGACCCTGACCCTGGCCCTCTCCTTCTGTGACAATATAACCCCTTTCATTTTTATTTAAATATTTCTTTAAATCTTGAATATGTTTTGCTTTAGCACTACCATGTACTAATTCTATTAAATTTAAATATTTTTTAATTTCTAGAAGATCAGCATTCTCTGAGGGATATCCACAAACTAATCCATAAAAATCATCTGTAAATTCAAAATCTAGGTGTTTAGTATTATAAACATTTTGTGAATGAATACGTGATTTATTTTCTGAATTTAAATATAACAGAAAGTCATGTTTATTAATTGTTATTATTTGATATCCTTCAACATTAATATTAAATGTAGGTTTAATTGTTTTACTTAAACTCACATTAATTTTAGGATCAAGTATAAGAGGTTTTATATTTAAATCTTCCAACCATGGTAATTCTTTTAAATCTTGTTTATCTTCCAACTCTTTAAATTTTAAAACTTCTAACTCTTTTATGGCTTTAATTGTTGGTCCTTGTTGTTGTTGGATTACCTCATTTAATATTATAGATTCAGTTTGTTGAGTTGTATCTTTTTTATTATATTTATCTTGTTCTGATTGTAATTTTTTTAAAAGTGCTAATCTTTCTTCATATACCATTTTAATGGTATTAAAAATGGTATCATTTTGGTAAAGGATCCGTTGGAAAGGGTTTTAAATACAATCCTTTACCACTATTCTGTGGAGTTCCTCTAATTTTACAAATACACCCATTCTTTAAAGATTTACATATTTTTTTAAAATCATCTTTATCTTTTGATGATAAAGATTCAGATGTTGAAATTTGATTTTTTAAAAAATCATTTAAACCTCTGCCTTTATATGGATCAAGATAGAGACCTTTGCCCTGATATGGATTAAGATAGAGACCTTTCCCTCCCTTCATTTTCTCGATTTCAGTTTGTAGTTTTTCTTTTTCTAGGTCTGTCTTTTGAGATTCTTTAGCTTTTTGAACTGTAGTTGCAATTCCTCCAGCTATTCCAGCAGCACCTGATAGTCCGGCAATGATTGCAGGTATTAAAGCAGCTAATGGAAGAATGCCACCTTCTCTAATACGTTCTTTAACTTGTTCTTTTACATGTTTTCCAATAAAATATTTCTTACCATCAATTACTACTGATTTATTTTTATTTGAATTTATTAATTCTTGCAAAGATTCCTCTGTAGGGTTTTGTGTTGTCATTTTATAATAAATAAAAATGGATACTTGGAAACCAATTTTAAATAGACATAAATCTAAATTTAATAATAAAGTATTTCCTGATAATTTTAGATGCTTAATTATTGGATCTTCTGGATGTGGAAAGAATGTTCTTCTTATGAGAATGTTATTAGAAGATGGTTTTTTGGATTATAATAATTTAATCTTTTATTCTACAACCATTAACCAACCGGAATTACAACTTTTGAAATGTGGATTTGAAAATAAATTAACTAAAAAAGCTATAATTGATATTTTTAAAAATCAACATACATATTAGGGTGGAGTGAAAATGACCGAAAAAAATTTTTTGACTTAGTAGACTTTGGATAGTTATAAAAACTTGCTATGAGGTCAAATGAAGTACTCTGTAAAGAAAAACAATAATTTAAATAATGTCTTGAGGTTCCACAACCAACTTTAAAATGTAACCATTGATAAGAAAACGATAATGTATTTGCTATCCGGTGTTCTTTTCATTACAAGAAATTGGCAACTTTTTGCTTCCACTAATACGTTATCGTTACTTACTGTTAACTAAAAGATCATTATTAGTTTACTTTTCTACGAGGAAATGGATACCGGCGATGATGACTCTGATGACGATTGTATAAGCCAAATTAAACAACAGCGAAAATTGAATGACAAGCAGATGAGAGTTAAGCTACCGTCGTTGGCTTTAGCGTGTGATCGACATGGCGTATCCGACAGGGCGGCAGCAGGAATCGCCAGTGCTGTTCTTCAAGATGTTGGAATAATCCACGAACATGATGTTTCTAAAGTGATTGACAGAAGTAAAGTGCGTCGAGAACGTTGTAATAAGCGTGGCGCATTATGTGCCGAAGTCAGTAACACAATCACTGGGTTATATTTTGACGGCAGAAAAGACAATACAATGACCCAAATTAAAGAATGCGATGGTAAATTTCATCGGAAAATAATAACTGAAGAACATATATCGATTATAGCCGAACCAGGAGCTACATATTTCGGTCACATTACACCAACTGCAGGGTCAAGCAAAGTTATCACGGCTGAGTTGATTGCATATTTGAATAAAAGAAATGTTGACACGAGTGGCATAAAAGCAATAGGTTGTGATGGGACAGCCACTAATACGGGCATTCGAGGAGGCATCATTCGATTACTTGAAGTGACGTTACACAGACCGCTACAGTGGTTCGTATGTCAGTTGCATGCAAACGAATTACCGTTAAGACATTTGTTTCAGTATCTTGATGGACCTACCAATGGTCCAAAAGGATTTTCTGGTCCCATTGGAAAGTCATTGTTGAATTGTGAGAAGCTTCCCATCGTTGACTACATGCCGATAAACTGTGTTCTACCGTCAAGTGCAAATTCCGACGATTTAAGTACAGATCAGAAATACCTGTTCGATTTGTGTACTGCTGTAAGTGTTGGTTTTTGTCCTGTCGACCATTCACTTCGCAATCCTGGTTTTATCAACCATTCGAGATGGTTAACCACTGCTAATCGCATACTACGTCTGTATGTTGCCACAAGAAGCCCGTCGGATGAACTAAAGACGCTTGCTACCTTCATCGTAACAGTTTATGCACCTGCATGGTTTGAAATAAAGAATACCCCTTCGTGTAAAGACGGCGCTCGACATGTCCACAGTACGATACTGAAATCACGCTACCTCACAGACGAGCTGAAGAAAGTTGTTGACCCGGTAATTCAACGCAACGCATTCTTTAGTCATCCAGAAAATCTGTTGCTTGCGATGCTTACCGATGAAAGATCAGATATACGCGAGTTAGCTCTGCGACGCATACTGAAATCCAGAAAGCAGAAACGTACGACTTCAGTTAGATCTTTCTGCGTGCCAGTAATCAACTTTGAAGCTACTAGCTACATAGACATGATCGATTGGCAGAAAACTCCGATCACAGAGCCTCCAATCGTAGTGGACATTGACGAAGATACTTTGTTAACCATGATCCGGGAAGAAGAAACGCCAAGACTGGATTTCGCCCGCTATCCTTGTCACACCCAGGCAGTAGAGAGACATATCAAGCTAGTGACAGAAGCATCCGAAATGGTGTGTGGTCCAGAAAAACGCGACGGATTCATTAGTGCACGCTTGGAATCGAGATCGAAAATGCCAAAACTGGACACCAAAGCCCAACATCATTTGTAGTTATAAAAACATGTTAGACAGTTTGCATGTGGTTTCCCTTCACAGATATGGTTCTTATTACTTGTAATGTTATGTACAGACTGTTAAAAAGTTAAACCATAACATGAATATGTTACTTATAAAAAAATGTTTTTTTTAAAGATTATTGTTTTTTATCGAAATATGCCTATACTTTAGGTCAATTGTGGAACCTCAAGATATGCTTTAAATTGTCTAATTGTTTGCCACATTATTAATTGCATGTGTTACCAAGTTTTTATAGCTATCCAAACAAGATATTAAGAAAAAAAAATTTTCACTCCACCCTAATACATATCCCGAAGAGGTTTTTCATCCTTGTGATATGGTTGATTGGTACAAGGAAAAGATTTTAGAATCAGATATTAGTAATAAAAATGATTATATAGGGGATGGAATCCAGATCTTATTCTCTAATAAACCTGAAGATGTTTTACATTGTGATTTACTTCCTAAAGATAAAAAGAATCTAGTTATATTTGATGATGTTGTTAACATGAAAAATCAAGAGATTCAAAAGAGTTACTTTACACGAGGTAGACATAATAATTGTAATGTTATTTATATATCTCAAACATATTATGCTTTAGATAAAAACTCTATAAGAAATAATTCTAATTGTTTTATATTTTTTAAATTAGATCGCCGTGATAAGAATATGATTTATAATGATTTATTTTCAAATGTTGAACCTGATAAGAATATGTTTGATATGTTTGTTGATAATCATTGGAAAGAAAAATATAATTATATTTATTTGGATAGAGAAGAAGCTGAAATGTGGAAAAGTTTATTTTAGGGCTTGTCGACTTAAAAATCTGTTTTCTGTAGTTCATTATTATAAAATCTACCTAATATTTTTTCATTATTTAAATCGATGATACCATATGTTATTGGAGTTGTATGATGTATTTTATTTATAATAAAAATTTCATTTGTCCATTTTGCTGTGAATCCTTTTTCAAATTTATTTTTATATTTAAATATTCTTACGCGGTCACCAATTTTAAATTTTGGTTTTATAGGGGTTGTATCAACAATAACATCATTTTCAATATTTACCACTTTAACTGTTTCAGGATTCAAGGAAGCATTTAAAGGTGTTGATTTTATAGAACTATGTACATCATTATTATATTCATTTACAATCTTTTGTAACAATTCATTGTTCCATTTTTGTTTTCCAATAGCAGTAAAATATTTCCACATTTTATTTTTTAATGTTCTATTTAATCTTTCAACCACAACTGCTTTTCCTTCGTTTTCTGTTGAATATAATTTAATATCATTTTCATTTAAAAACTTTGTAAAAACTTTGTTATAAAATTCTGTTCCTTTATCACACCATAAATATTTTGGAATTCTTTGATATTCTTCAAATATATTTTCAAATGCTTCTGTAATTGAATATCCTGTTTTATTTTCTAAACACCTTGCAAAAGCAAATCTTGTATATAAATCTATTACTGTTAAAATTATTTTATATTTTTCAGGGTCTGATGATTTGGGCATAAAGAATAAATCAGCAGACCATGTTTGATCTTTTTCATGTACTTGAACTTTTAAATATTTTTTATTTTTTCTAAATTCATGGTGTAATTCGTTGGCATATTTTATTTGTGATTCTGTTGGGGTTTGTAAGGGTTTATTCTCAAAGAGTTGATTCTCAAGGGATCTTTCAACGTCTGCTTGTTCAATAATCCTTTTATTAGCAACATCTTTTGCTTTTCTAGGAAGTCCTGCTCCTATGAAAATCTTACCTTTCATTGCTAATTTAACTAGAGCTCTTTGAATCTTTTCCTTGCTTGATGGATTTTGTATATTATTTAAATCATGTATTAAATTCACATCAGCAACATGTCTATCTCTAAGATCTTCAGAGTTGTAAGCAATGTCATGTTTTAAAGCTGCTTGATCAATTCTATTTATTGGTTCTTCTCCTTGTTTAGGATTATTATTTTCATCTAATCTAATATCTAATCTTGTTCCTGGTCCAGTATAATTGTGACGGAATAAATGTCTTTCACCTGGATATTTTTCTGTAGTAAAAGGTTTTAATATTGTAGATGTTGTTTTTGAAGATTGTAGGTCGCCTCCTGTAATATCAACTCTCGTATGTTTTTTAGTTTTGAGATGACTTGCTTTGTGATGTCTTGTAACTTGACAATTACAACTTTCACATGTCCAATATTTACTCATTTTAAAAGTTTTTTTATGGGGGAATCTACTTATGAAGAATCTCCCCTAACATTTTCAATAATTGAAATCTTTCCACCATATAATTTCATTTCTATTTTCTTTTCTTCTAATATTAATGTATATACTTTAGCTTTAAAATTAGAATCCTTTGTTATATGAAGTGTAACATCAACATTATTTATAGCTAGGCGATCATCTTGGTCTGATACATTTATACAAAATATAGAATATAAATTTTTGAAATCTTCTAAACTTAATTGCGGTTCAACTTTGAAATCATAACATGTTTCAATATAATTTAGATATGGGAATATGTTTTCATTATTTCAATATTAAATTCCATTCTATTTATTGGATAATAAGAACTATTTAATTGAATTTGGATTGTTTTTAAATTATCATCTCCAATCTTTTGAATAAATAGATTGTTATTTTTTTGGAAAGATGAATCTACTTCTTTGAATCCAATCAAGATATATCTTGGTCGGTATGCTAAATTTGCTACCTTTATAGAATAAGTTGAGCCTTCTGTCATACTGAATTCACTACAGATTCTATTTAAATAATTTACATTTATAGATTTGTTGGAATTTAATCTTTCAAGGAGTTTGATTTCAGAATGTGGATTTAATGTCCATTCAGGTATATGCAATTCAAGTGTTGATAATTTTAATTAGCTTTTGTATCTGCAGCTCCATAGAACAATCTTTTATCACCTTCTAGTCTATTACAGATGAGTTCTATAAAAACATTATGGAGCACCCGGTTATAGTTTTGAAGGAATCCGAACAAGTGTTTTAATTCAAAATAACCTTCAAATTTTTTCAACTTATAAAGTTCAGCTCTTTTATAGTAAGCATAATTTATATCTAAACCATCTTTATCTAAATCTCCTTTATTAACATCAGGAATCCAACCTGTTAATTCACCATATTCATTTTTATAATCACAACCAGTCAAAATAAAATTTAACATTGTAGAATATACTCCTGGATGTAAAACAGTTTCAATTTCTGATGATCCTAGTTTTAATCTCATGTTGGAGAATAAATTTGGAAAGAAATTGTTTTCTAGGGTTATATCTTTGTTTGCTTCAATTTCTAATTCAATTTTATAATATAATTTGGCATTACAAATATCTATTGGGTTTGATGTTTGAAGAGATTGAAAAACTATATCACCCCTACGATTTAAGTTTGCAATAGATCCTGAAGTTGGAGAGATTTTTAAAATATCGATTTTTTTATTTCATGAGTAAATTCTTTATTATAATCAAGATTTAATTTATTTTTTTCTTGAATTTTAAGATTTATATTATTCATTTTTATAATAAAATTTTAAAAAATGACAAAAATCCGAACTCCGATAGCGCAGTGGGAATAGACTGGCACAGTGGTTCAAATGGATAGCGGTTCAAATCACTTCTGAGGTTAGTTTTTTTTTCAACATAAAATAATATTAAAAATTTGAAAATAATATTGAAAATAATTTTTGAAAATAAATATTAAAAAAATATATAGTGTGGGTATCTTAGGAAATAAATCTTGTATATTTTATTTATTTTATTAATTAATTATTTTTAAACATAAATATGAAAAAAAAAATATTGAAACGGGTGATGGTGGCGAACCGGTAATTATCGCCACCAGTCTTTCGAACACCCCCGATCGATTCTATAATGTGCACATTTATTTCTTGGTTGTTTTCGGACCTCTTTCGGATTCTCTTTCGAATTCATTTGTACTTTCGAGCAGCACACTTAAAACGCCGATGAAATCGACTTCGTGAGCGAGAAGCGAATAATAAGGTGTGCTGCTATTATCGAATTGATTCTGATGTATGAGTCTGGCCAGCTTGTATATTGGAAGAGATTTGATAAACGAAAGAGGTTGAAATAAAAAAAAAATGATCCGGATCAAAAAAAACTGTTGAGAGGACAGTGGGTAAAAAACAATACCACTGTCCTCTCAGAGCAGTTTTACTATTTTCATAAAATTTTTTATTCGATAAAAGTATAGATTTTAGGGCGTTTTTTTAATAGTTTAAGTGAAATGGAGGTATGAAAGCTTGGGGGGTTGTGTTGGTTAGGGATATATACACACTACTTTTGTCTTCATAATTATTATGACGTGTAACAATAAACTTTTGTTGGAATAATCATGAATAGTAAAATCTTATTCCCAAATTAGCAATTCGTTTAGTTCCTATTGGAAAATGTAATGTGCATTTGTAATAGAGTGGGAATGTGAAATAAACTGACAAATACATGACTATTCTCATCAATTCATATTTTCATAAGTTGTAAAAATTGTAACTAAAGTAAAGTAGTAGACAAAATATATATGCGGCCCCCGATAACAATCAAGTTTTCTATGTGGCCCTTTATAGAAAAAGTTTGCCCACCCCTGCCATAAGATAATGCCATCATTGAACAACCTAATGGTCGCATCTCAGTTGATTGGGTAGAAAGCTGCTTAATATCCGCAATAGAACGACATATTATGTCACAAGGCATTTCATATCCGTGTTTATATCTAAATCGAGCTGCTTCAATTTGTGCACGACATACTTGATATCGATAATCAGGGATCATACCAGTCATGACACCTCCAGGACTTTCAGTAATATTAAACAACCTTGTAGCTGAACTCTTCTCAATCATTTTATCTGGAACCTTTCTTTGTGTAGCTACTACATCACAATTATTGCATCGAATACCAACGGAAATCCATCCACCAAATAAATTTAATATTAGTTGGCCAAAAACACCATTAACGTTATCAGGATCTCTTGGGATCATAAAAAAGGAACCATCAGTTTCGTTGGTAGTATTTCCAATTTCCATTGAGTTATCAGATTCATAAATTTCTTCATTAAAAGCAGCCATATTTTATCATCATTCGACTCCAGCAAAAAACCAAAAACAACTCATAATTCTACTCAAATCGATAACAACTCTAAAATTACAAAATCACAAAAAATCTAATCAAAAATTGTCCTACCTTTTGCTCGCGTCTGTGTGCGCACACAATTCCAACCAACAAAGCAAAAATCGCACACAGACGCGACACACCAACAACCCAACCCAAAAAATGACATTGCTCGCGTCTGTGTGCGCACACAAACCCATCACACAATACAACGCGCACACAGACGCGCATTGAGCTCATAATTTACCACAAATAAAGTATATTTAAATAATCCAACGTGTCCTTTCTATTATTAAAACCACTATAATTAATAAACATTAATTATTGAACATCACTACTACTATTGTTGAATTCATAAACTTTTATTACAAATTACTATTGTAAATGCAATCCTATATTATTGCAAAACCCATAAATTTTCAGCACAAATTATTATTTATATATATAAGGAATATACTATACTATATACTATATAGTATATAGGGACTTTTAGTCTAAATTATCATCTACATTATTCTTAAACTGTTGATCAACACAAACAATTTTATAAATTATTATGTACACGATCCCCTACCATCGGAAAATGTATGAATCTTATCTTGATGTACCCATGGAATCAGTGGCGTAATTTTTTTAAAGAATATTAATGACGAATATCGAAACAGGTTTAACAGATTTTAATAAGCGTATAAATAATATTTATTGACTTAGACAAAATACAGTTTAACATTAAATATTAATTCTTCTGGCTTTAGTATTATGACCAAAAATGGATTAACTATAACGTAAACGTACTAAAATTTAAAATAATAAAGTTTTTGTGTTTTTATTTATACACTACACGTATAACTAAATATACACGTATAAGTAAATATTGCAAATAACTGAATGCACGCACATCTATTCTAAGAAACTAATGAAGTAATAAAAAATATATTAATCTCTTAGATCTTAAAAATAATTTATTACTTAATTTTTGTTCCAAATTGGCTTCCCTAATTTTGCGCCCCCTAATTTTGGCGCCCGGGGACAAATGTCCCCAACCCTGCCCCCCCCCCCTAGTTACGCCACTGCATGGAATTCTATTATACTAGAGTAGTGTGGGAACACCGGCTCACCCTACCCATCTAAGGTATTTACTAATTTAAAAAATCTTGAAATTAACGATTTTTAATACTGAAAAAAATATTTACTAATTTAAATACCTAAATTATAAACATTGAAAAAATATTTTTTTTATAAAGATGGGTTAGATACCCAAAATGTATATGTAATAGAAACTTCAATCTAAAGTTTTGTTGAACCAAGTAATTTTTCTATCTAGTAATTTCTAAAATAGGTGGGGTAAGCCGGTGTTCCCATTATAAACACTACTACACTTTAACATAAAAAATTGTAAAATATAAAAATTGTAAAATATAAATATTGAAAAATATAAATATTGAAAAATATAAATATTGAAAAATATAAATATTGGAAAATATAAAAATTGTAAAATATAAAGATTGAAAAATATAAATATTGAAAAATATAAATATTGAAAAATATAAATATTGAAAAATATAAAAATTGTAAAATATAAATATTGAAAAATATAAATATTGAAAAATATAATAATTGAAAAATATATGATGTCTTCTAATTTAAAGAATAAAAAAGATTTATGAAACAGTAAAACTGCTCTGATAGGACAGTGGTATTTGTTTTATTTCTACTGTCCTCTCAACAGTTTTTTTTGATCCGGATTATTTTTTTTATTTATCAATTTAACCTCTTTCGTTTATCGAATCTCTTCCAATATACAAGCTGGCCAGACTCATACATCAGAATCAATTCGATAGTTGTAATGCGTGTTATTATCACTTCTCGCTCATGAAGTCGATCTCAACGGTGTTTTACACGCATTACCGAAAGTACAAATGAAATTTGAAAGTGATTCGAAAAAGGAAACCAAAGACAAATAAGTCGAATCGAGTGGGGATCGATCCCATGGGTGTTCAAAAGACTGGTGTCGATAATTACCGGTTCGCCACCACACCCATTTCAATATTTTTTTTATCACATTTATGTTTACAAATTAATTTATTAATAAAAAAATAAAATATACAAGATGTATTTCCTAAGATACCCACACTATATATTTTTTAATATTTATTTTCAATATTATTTTCAATATTATTTTCAAATTTTTAATATTATTTTATGTTGAAAAAAAACTAATTTTAGTTTGGATTTGAACCGCTATCCATTTGAACCACTGTGCCAGTCTTTTCCCACTGAGCCAGCAATCTTGTTTTTACAATTTTTTTTTCCATTAAATATTCTACTTAATTAAATATTCTACTATGAAAATAATATTTATAAAAAAAAATAGTTTGACTTGGGATTTGTTTTTATCTATTGCGTCACGTGCAAGGTATGCAAGGAAAAGTACATTGGAAGTACACTCAGGACCTCGCACCAAAGAGTTAAAGAACATCTAGATCCTGTTGAAAAATACTCGATAAACATACATCTCCAACAATGTCAACCAACAAAGGAAAGAAAAAATATTTCAATAGAAATCATAGCCAATGGAAACATCCAAAAAAAATGTCAGATTCAAAGAAGACATTCTCATTATAAAGAGACGGCAAAAAATCAACACTAAAGAAGAAATCAATGAAATCATCAATTTGATCTGTTGTTATTGACATTGAGAATAACTGATAATATATAAAAAATATAAAAAAATTAAAAAAGTAATAATTAGAATAATATAGAAATTTTAGGAAATATGCTTTCAAAAGATAGGAATTAAAAATCAAAATTGACACATTTATTAAAATATTTAAATCGCGTATATAAATAATTATTGGAAGATTTATTTTATATATATTTTAAAATATTTTATTAAGGTAGCTTCTAGGGGCTAATTATAGATGCTTTAAAAATTTTTAAATTATTTTTGGTGTCATTTTGCATTTCAAATTATATTTATTTTAATTTTAAATAAAATTTTAAAAATTCGGAAAAAGATAGTATTTCATTATATTATATTTATAACCAATGAGAAGTAAGAAAAAGGAAATAAAAGAAATATAGAGATGTATGTTCGGGAAGAAGATTGCTAAATTCCAGGAGATCGACAAGGACTATCTTATAGTCGAAAATTTTCCATTAAATACATTATTCGCAGCAAAAGGCCTTAATTANATTATCATCATCATCATCATAGAAATTTGCATTAATGAAATTTCATTTTTCAAAAGTTTGTGATGATTCGAACTTTTTGATAAGAAATTTAAAATTCTTACTTTAAGTAAATTATTACTTTACTTTAAATAAAAATATTACTTTAATTTTAAAATTTACCCTTAATTTACTTAATTAACTTAGACCTTAATTTACTTTAATTTACTTATTACTACCAATTCTCATGATAATTCAAAATTTAATACTTAATTTTAAAATTTAATCCTTCATTTACTTATTTACCAAATATATCCCTTATTTGCTATTATTAGAAGTTAATTGAAATGTCTTTGAAATTAATTTAACAAAAATTTGTATTTAATTTTGCCTTTGAAAATTATTTCATAAAAATTTCTGGTCGTAAGGGTACTAGTCGTAAAGGTATTGGTGTATTGTTATAATTATTATTATTATTATGTTATTATTATTTTAATGATTTTATTTAGGCAAATTTTGGTGTTTAAGGCATTCATTAGTAGTTTTTTAAAGTTGATGGTTTTAGTAAATATTCAAGTAAATTTCTATTATTTTCGTGAATTTTTATCGTTTATGTGAAATTTTATCATTTGTGTGAATTTCATGTTGATTGAATGAATATTTAAAAATTTTAAGTTTTAATGTTAATTCTAAGGTAAATTTAATTAATTTCTTGATAATTGGATGTATTTTTATTAATTTTATTAAAATAAAAATTATTTTTAATGACAGTTAGGTTAATTTATCAAGTGATAGGTTAAATTTTGAAGATGAATATTGAATTTGACAAAATGATTTTCTCAATAATTTTCTAAGAATTTCATGTTGACTGAAAGAATATTTTAAAATTAAAGGTTTTAAAGGTGATTCTAATAAATTTAATTGATAAATTTAATTGATAAATTTAATTAATTTCTTGAGAATTAGCTGTATTTTATTGACTTGTTTTTAAATTTTAAATAAAAATTAATTTTAATGACAGGTTAATAATCAAGTGATAGGATTAATTTTTTATGATGACTTTGTAATATATTGAATTTGACTAAATAATTTTTTCAATAATTATATTTTCTAAGAATATTTTCATTTACAAATTGATGAACTTAAATATTAAATATCATAAGCTAAGAAACTAGTTAACTTTATCAAGGATAGATATTTTAAATTTACTTGAAAATTATTGTGGAATATACTGAAATTTGTGAGTTAGTTTGCTATAATTGCTTGAAAATGATTGGCTGAATCGTTGAAGAATTATATATCATCTCTAGTTAGGTATTTGATGTGTGAAATATTTGTAGAAAATATTGATTTTTGATCTTTTAGTGAGCTCTTATTATTTAGCTTCTAAATTATTTCAATGAAAGAATGTTTGGTGTCTGTAACAGTTAATGAAAATTCATATTTTTGAAATTCTCTAAGGATTTTAAGAGGATTGACTGAATTAAAGGGGATATGACTTCAAGTAGGTAGGATTAAGAGATAAAGTCGGTTAGATTTTAAAATATGTAGAAATATTTGGTGAGAGATCAGTTAAGATGGGAATATATGATCTTTTAAGGGGGATATAATCGGTTATATTTAATGAAGGATCGGATAAGGTTGGAATATATGATTTTTTAAGGGTGATGTTGGTAAAATATCAATGTTTTAAGGGAAATTGCAAACGGCTCGGTCTACCAGGTTTAATTTTCCCGGCTGGAACAAGACAATGACGGAAAAATTATTCAAAGAAAACTTTCGGTTGCATTACCACTAGAAGTCGGTTCCTAGTAATAACTGGAATTTAAATGTCGCCTCAAAATGAAAATTTTTAATGAGCCGTTATAGAATCGGTGGAAATTTCCTTATTGTACTGGAATTTATGCAGAGGATCCTGATCATGCTGTATTATTACGGAATAAAATCTCTCCTACTTCAGACTTACGACGCCTCAATCACTGTGCTACTCGTAAGTTATTTAGATTCATTGTCGTTCTCAATTCGATTTCAGATGCAATCTCGATTTACGCATTTGTATTAAAACTTTAAATTCACTGACATCTACCGACGACAGACACGTGAAGAAACCTTCACATCTCGGCCTGAATATCCACCGAGCGGCTGAAGATCCCACTCACTCACCAGACTAGCATCCCGAAGGTACCCCGCCTTAGAGTATACGGTCCTCTGTTCTGCTATGACGATGTTATTAGTTATCATCCAAAAAAAGACACTGAGCTGAAGAATTTTTCATATTGACAGAAACTAAATTGCCAATTCTGTATTTGAATATTTTGAACAAAATTCTGCAGAAAGAATCAAAATGTCATTGAATTGATAATAAATTACGTTTGCTTCTTTTGTGTGTGATTAACAATAATTTTAATACCAGATTTGTAAGTTTTGATGGACATTAACCGCAACTATTAACATTCTTTAATAATCTGGCTGACATCGACATGGAAGAAACCAACATAAAATACCAAATGGAAAACTTCAAACTGATGAATTTTTTTAAATTAAGAGACTGGCGTAGATTTATTTTAAATGTTTCCAAAAGAAAATTACCATAATTTGCAGGATTTTGGTTTAAAATTAAAATCTATGATCGAGAGTACCTATATTCGTGGACGGGCTTTTTCAGATATGAAATATACTTACGATCACCATTTAATTGAAAATGAAAATAAAGTACACAAAAAAATTTTCTAGGGTGCATTTATTATTTAATAATATTTTTAAAATTTCAATCAAAATATAAACTTACATTTTTTATTATAAGAACTTTTTTTTCCAATTTCACCACTGATTTTTTTTTCCATTGAATTTATTAAAAAGGGCATGAAGACTATAAATCAGTAATATATCGATGTTTTTGATATATTTACTGATTTATAGTCTTCAAGTTCTTTTTAATAAATAACATTTTTTATTTTTATTAGATAGTAACGCATACTAAAACCAATAATTACCCGCACTTTTCCCTTTATTTACAATTGATGACACCGCTATCAATATAGATATGTCAAAATTTTTAAATCATCAAATTAATTTCCCTCAATGTAATTGTTACCCAATACACAATACATACCACCTACGAAAATATGGAAAGAAATAGATTGGAATTAATTACTTTGTTATGTTTTTGTTAATATTAGGGCATTTTAAAGTATGTTTAGGGAAATAAAGGATACTTTAAAGTACATTGATAAATAAATCACAGTAATTTGAAATAAAGTACGAATAATCAATGTAAATATACAAAATACAAATAGAGATCCCATGAATGATGAAATTCTTGAATAAATGTTAAGAACTTCTTCCCTCCCTAAACATGTAAGAAATCAGATTTCACAATAATATGTGTTGTTTGGGATGAATTAATCTTGTTATTATTTTTTAATAAGTTGAAATACACTTTTGAAAAGTGAAATGGTGAATTTTATTCTAAATATTAAAATATATGTAGGGTACTGGCCAACCAAGCGATTTTTAAATAAAACTAGTTCACACCTCACGCTGATTTAAATGGTCCTCTCTGCTTTTAGATTTTCTTAAGCGAGGAATTGTGAACTGTAAAATTCAACAAAGTTTTAATGTCTAAATCTCTCTGTCAGAACAACATGTAAAATTATAAATAAAATTGTTGGGGTTAGCGCAAAAACCAAAAATTTATATATAAAAGGAAAGCATAACAAATAATGGTGAAATCAATAAAATTTAATAAAAATCAAAAATCATTATTGAACGTGTTATCGGGTATGGTTGAACGCCAAATTGGTAGACGAGTTCAGAAATTATAATAAAAATTTAATAAGGTGTTCACAGAGAAAGTTATTGCGAAAAAACAAATTAATTAAAATTAAATAATCGGTAATGTAAAACCCGAGCGCTTTAGGAATCCCGATGCGCAGTGAGACCCGAGCAAAAAGATAAAAGAAGAAATATGTTGAGACCTAATCAAGGGTAAATAAATTAAAATTATCCAATATTGATTTTGGGTCCCGGGGAAATAATTTAGCAGAATTTTCTAAATAATTGACCTCTCATAAAAAGTATAAAAAGAGACCTCAGAAGTGAACAAGCCGCCAGTTGGTCGAAGAAAAGAAAACTTGAAAGTTAGACAGAGTAACAAGAAAAACCGTGAAGTTAGTATCAAGTGAATAAAATTAAATCAAACGTTGGAAGATTCATCCCCACGCGAGATTTCAGGTAATATTTAAAGGTGCAAAAAGTGGTTTTATCAAGTTTGGTGGAATCAGTAAAAGTGTAACAAAGGTGTAATTGTATTAGTCTCAAATAAAAATTGTGTTGGGTGTTTAATTTATTTTCAAAGGACACGAAGGAGCCAGACAGTGATACCGACTTGCATTAATACCCAACAAAATGATCAAAGTCAATAATTACGACAAACCAAATTCATTAAGGTCCAAACTCTTTCCTTTGCAATAGATTCGGATCACAAATATCTCTTGTGTTATAGAAGTACACGAAAGAAAAGTGTTTACTGAATTTCTAAACGTCATTTTTTGACTTTTCTCAAAGACCTTTTGAAAAGGTTGAACATATAAATTTTGAGTCTCCAAGATGCAAGTGGAAACATTTTCCTTCGTTGGAAAGAAGATTATGAATGAACAATGCCTTTATTGGTAAACCACGAATGTACTTGTCTGATGAAGAGTCTCATCTGTTTTAAGAACTATTTGATTCATTGAGGCTTTTTGCTGATAAGAACTTTCACCAGATATGAGAACAAAAACAACCGAGTGTTTATTGCCATTTGGATCTATATATTTCTGCAAAGTTGGATTTTATATTCTAGTGGAAATGAAATCAAAAAAACATGTGATTAAAAATGGTGATTTGATGAAATTTGAAAATTTTTTGGTGGCCCAGATGAAAGGAGTCGAAGTTATAACAGATACCGTAAACTTAATGTTAGAGGTTTTAAACCCCACTTTAATGATCACGATATGCATTATAATGGTGTACACTTCAGGTCTGTCCGTGCGTAATCAATGTTAAAACGGATTTAACTATATTAAAGCTCTTAAGCCCATTCATCGTATCAGTTATGATTAGTCGTTTAAAAATCTACTGAAATTTTAAATTTAATTGGTGTGCCACCATAAAAGTTTGCGAAACACAGATTTAGAACGCATCTCTTTAATTGATATTTTTAAAAACAAAATTTTATAGGAAGCGTTTAATATAATAAATAAAAACCATTCGTTCGAACATTTATAATTCAGGAATACAGCGCACCATGACCAATCAATGAAATGACCTGCCCTAATATCTAACACGAATTTTCTTCATTTATAAATATGGATTAATGAAAAATTTTATATTTAATACCTAGTCACTCTCCAAATATTTCACTTAATAATAAAATTCATTTAGTTAAAAAGGATTAGAAATCAATCTTATCTAAAGCCTTACCATTAAAAATCCCAAATATTACTACATATGATAATTAATAACTTTACCAAAACATTTCATTATTTATTCCTTTAAAAATACTGAAGTCTATACAAATTTACTAATAAGACAACAAAGAGAACATCATTGAAAAACATTTAATAGCTAAAATTGAGGATAATGTGGCTTTGGATATGGTTCATTTTGACCAAACCTTTGAGAACTTGGCGGCATTTTGGGCATAAGCGAACTGTGATCTATAAAAAAATAAAAAGTATATTGTTAAATTAATTTTATACCATAACCAGAACCAAATGACGGTAGACCATTAAATTGCATATTGTGATCTTCAAAATGAGGTTTAAAACCCCCTCTACCATTAAGCCTACCCCCTCGGTTATTTCTTCTACCCCTGTCACCTGGACCACCAAGATTGAAATCATTATTAAAATTTGGCATTCCTCGACCACGACCAGCAACAGACTGCTGAAAACTTATTTCATTCCAACTAAGTGGTGGCATAGGTTGCTGAATTTCACTGGGATCCTTAAATTTAATAAAGGATAATTACAAACATATCTTTCTTACCGGAGTTAATGCCTTTTTAATTTCTATTAAAGCCTTTGAGATTTTCTCGTATGCTTCAGACGGAAGAGCTAAACAATCAACTTGTAAATGCATTCTTTCATTCAAATGCTGATATTTTGGATCACCAGTCTGAATTAATTCCATTTCTTTACTCCTATTTCTCATGGAGCCAGCTCCTAATACTGACATTCTAGTTTCAGTTTGTTCTTGGAGTTCTTTTAATGTTTTACCACCTGGACCAATAATTTTACCCGGAAAATTAACACCTGGATACTGCTCAACTGGGAAATCTATTTTAGTACGTATTTTGACTTTTTTATTTGATAACGTATCAATTGTATCAATTATTCCTTCACGAAGTCTCCGAATTTCTACATAAATTTTTCAGAACTATACAACTTGTAATGCATTAATTACCCATCCTTATTTGACTATGTACATTAGGACATGCTACAGCATCAATAGTTAATAATTCTTGTTCATAAGCTTCAATAAGAGCTTGGTATGGATTTTGTCTTGCTTTTTTAGTCTCCATCTTAACAAATATAAAAATTGAATATTTAAAACAAAACTGCAAATGAGTAAACTTGATTTTAAAAATTTAAATAAATAAACAAGAACTTTGTATTTTATCTTTCACTAAAACTTTCGAATTCTCTGTATAAGACAAATAATTTAATTTAATTAAAAAACTCTTTTGTGGAAAATATTTATGAAATTTTACCATTATGCTTAATTATATTTATTTCATACGTTTTACGAAATGATTTCATAAATTATAATTATCATTTATACTACATCTCTATATTTTGAAATAATTTATTTTTTCGTCATATTTGATCTGATTTTCGCTGGTTTAGTCTTCTATTGCTAACTCATGTAGTTAGCTCATTTAAACTAGCATTTATTAATGTTTGAAAATTAAATGAATAATGGTGGGTTGCTTTTTACTAGAAATTCAATAGAAACATGTTTATTATAACTCGACACCAGTTGCTAGGAACGTAATTGTTGTAGCGTTCGTTGGTCCACACCTACCCGCTTATATTTGTTGTTTATATGTTAAGTAAATATATGCTAACGATGTTGGAACTGTGCCACGAGTGGATGCACCTCGGTTTCACAGGCTACCGTTAGAAGATCTTTGTCTGATTTTCTACCTGGTCTCTCTTCCTTAATTTACCTCCACTATACGCTCAAATTTAACTATTCTATAAATCATTATTCGTTACATTCGAAATGAAAATTTACTTGAAATTATATATTAATACACAATTTAATTTAAGTTTCAATGTTCATGATTATGATGCCTGTGCAGGTCTCGATCAAGTCATGCGAATGCCTGAGCATACGTTTTGTGCTACTTCACGGACTTGTTTCCATTATACGTTCTTCTTTGTGTTGTATCCAGTGGATAATCTTGATCTCGCCTGGTTTCCATTTTCCCAAAGAATAATTGAGCCCTATGCAACCGGTGCCGTTCCAATATTTCTTTAGTTTGTTCTAACTATAAAAGGTCAAGTTGCTTCGTCGTCACCTTGTAGTTGGTTAATTTCTCTTTATTACTCTTGAATTCGTATTTTTGGGTTCGTATCTTGATTTTGTATTGTTCCACCTGTTCTATGGGACTTGATTAGGTTTTCTGATATTCTGGACGGCCGATAGAAGGTCTTATGTCTTTCGGAAGTTGGTTTCTGGAAGTTAATCAAGAGATCCATGATTTGATGGTTGTAGGAACGTCATTGTTGTAGCGTTCGTTGGTCCACACCTGCCCGCTTATATTTGTTGTTTATATGTTAAGCAAATATATGTTATGTTGGTAAGTGAGTGTGAATGTAAGGAAATCTGATGCACCCAGCCGAGTCACCAGTAGATACACTGTCTTGGGACAGCTGGGGTGAATGTATGTAATAACAAAAAAATTAAAATGATTAAATGAGGTATAACAATTATAATATAAAATTGAAACTTTTATTTACAATAGAATTAGAAACCTTAAAATTGGGATAGTTGAAGGTCGAGTTTTAATATTTCAAGTAGTCGAAGACTTTGATTCTTGGAATTGGTGTCAAACTCAAACTGGGAAATCGAGAGCGTCTATTAAAGAAAATTTGGATCGTAGGGATTTGGGAGAACTGAAATTTATATTTTGAATATAACAACGAATAGAATTTAGTTAGTTGGAGTCTGGAAAATTAATTCTAATAGCTAGAATGTTCCTGAATAAGTTTCAGGTGAATTGAATTTAATTATTGTCGGATATTTCCGCGGATAAATTTTCATTTGTTGGAGTAGAGAATCTAATTCTAATAATTGGAATATTCTTGAATAAGTTTGGGGTGAATTGAATTTGATAGCTGTCGACTATTTCTTTAGATAAATTTTCGTTGTTGGAGTTAGAGAAATTAATTCTAATAATTAGAATGTCCTTCAACAAGTTTGGGCGAATTGAATTTGATAACTGTCGACTCTTTCTTTAGATAAATTTTCGTTGTTGGAATTAGAGAATTTAATTCTAATAATTAGAATATTCTTGAATAAGTTTGGGGAGAATTGAATTTGATAGCTGTCGACTATTTCTTTAGATAAATTTTCGTTGTTGGAGTTAGAGAATCTAATTCTAATAATTGGAATATTTTTGAATAAGCTTTTATCAATTTTTTCTTCGATTTTTTTATTTTGTATTTTACTATAGCGATAATTTGTTGATTGTAAATTATCACTATATAGTTCTTTTTAATCTAATTCCAACAACACTACGGGAACACTTATGTCCAAAAAAACGAATCCTAATTGGGTTGTTGTCAGAAATAACCATAACATAAAAAATACAACGCGACTCAAATCTACCGCATTTATTTATGAACTACCTAGATTAAAAAAGGTTGTAAACGATGAAAAACTAAATACCATAATCCAGATTCATAAGTTATATTAAATACATACACAGTTTGGACAAAAATAAAAAAATCAGAAGGATAGAACTGGCCGAGAGACCTATTTGTTGAGAAGGTCAGATTGAGTTGGCCTCTGCATTTGTTAACAGTTCGCCATGGTTGAATATGACCTCAATAATAAAAGAGTGTCATTCTCTATGGAATGCACCACTAGTTTGTGTAAAGAAAATGGATAAAGATGACATAAGAATTTGTCTAGACTTTAGAGCGCTTAACAATGTTACTGAGCGACTAATATTTCCGATTCCAAATACCAACGGATTAGAAGATTCATTAGGAGGAGCGAAATCCTTTAGTGCGTTTGATTTTAAAAATGCATACTGTCAGGTTGAACTGGATGAAGAATCAAAACTTAAGACTGCTTTTCCCACTAAAAATAAACAATATTATTTCAATCGAATGCTATTCGGATTAGCAGTGGCCCCAGCAACTTTTCAAAGACTAATTAATATGGTGTTAGGTGAGCTCAATTGACAAATAGCAGTTGTATATTTAGATTATATCCCTATATTTTCAAAAGGATTAAAAAAACATTATAAAAATATTGAATGCGTCTTAGAGAAATTTCAGGAGAAAAAACAAGCTAGATCAAACATTAGCCCATCAAAGTATAAATTTTTAAAAGATGAAGTAAATATTTTGGACATATTATTAGTAAAATTGAGTAAAATAAAAGCAGTAAAAGAACAAACTATACAGATGATTCGAAAAGCTTAAAAAGGTTGTGTGGAAGTAAAAAGAAAAATTTAGTTTGACAGATGAATGTGAAAAGGTTTTTATAAAGCTCAAAGATAAATTAATGAAAGCCGAATCATAAAATTTCCACATTTCTCAAAACCATTTATTTTAGATACCGATGCTAGTTTCGACCGTATTGGGGCGGTTTTATCACAACTAGGAAATGCGATTGCTTATATCAAAACATGAAGTTGGTTATTGTATAACAAGGAAAGAACTTTTAGCAATATATTTTTTCACGAATCATTTCAAACATTATTTCTATGGGAAAAGCTTACACTACGTATGGACCACAATGCAATAACCTTTCTGGTGAAAACAAAAAAGCTATTAGGTTTCATTAGATCATTAGTTAAAGGAAAGGACAATAACAACCATCAAGCAAAGTGGTTAAAGGAATAGGGACCAGTCGAAAGTCGGGCTAAGGCCTTCCATCGGTAGTCCGTGAAACAAAGGAGTGCCTGACAATTATAGTGCAAATAGTGCACTCACTTTTTTCGAGCCCTCACCCTCTTGATACAGTACCAACGTTGATCGCTCAACGGGTATCAAGCGGAGAAAATGTTGTTTGTATTCTGGGTTACGCTGGAAACAGTACGAATAGGTAAAATGTATGCTTGTAACACACCTGTAACACACAACATTAATCAATCTATAGTCTTACTTTCAGTTTCGGATTTTCTGTATAAGGTAAATCAAGTTTTTGGTATAAACAAAAGTCTTACTTGTGATCAAAATGTGGCGGTATATATACCTATTTTCTGTGTGCGAGTACGTGTGTGTGCATTGATGCAGTAAAACAAACTCGAATTCTTTTAATTCTAGAACATTCTATTTTTGATTCATATTGATTTTGATGGCAATTTTTGTGCCATAATTTTTGTTTTTATTTTTAAAATTTTATTTTTGAATTATTTTTCATTAACCACTTAATGCACGTGCCCGTGACATATACGGGCGCATCTTACTGGTAATTTTGTACGCGCCCGTGACATAGACGGGCGAACATTATATTTACTTATAATATTTACGTATAGCGTGTTTATAACGTGTTGTTTGAATTGTTTAATTATTTAATTTTTTTGAATTACTTTCTTTATTATATTATTTTTTATATATTTTGACACAAAATTCAAAATAAATGTGTACATTAAGTGGTTAACTTTGCCTCCATGATGGATTTGGGCATATCCAGAACATTCCATATTAAATTTATTCTAATTTTTATTTTAAAGTCGTTTTCTATGGATTCATTTTTAAGATTTTTATTTTTTAAACTAAATTATTTATATTTCTTAAATTTTATTGTATCGAATGGCGTCCATGATGGCTTTCGCCATTTTCGTGGATTGTTCTGGGTTTTTGTCTAAAACTTTCTTTTATGTTAAAATTTTCTTTAATTGTTATTTCTATTTTTTCTAATTTGACTTCATTCGAGTTTATTTCTGTGGTTTTTTTACGAATTTTTTCGTGTGGTACTTCTTGCTTGTGTTTGTTTTATTTCTTAAATTAGGTGTTTTATTTTCTGATATTTTTACTCTTTATTATCATTGTTTATCTGATGTTGTATATATTTTATTTAAATAAACTTAATACTAGGTATGGATGTTGTGTGTCACATTTTCAAGATTTGGGTCTAGAATTCAGTTCTAGCCCAACACAGAAAAATTTAAATTTCAGACCCACAACACCTCCAATTCTCAAGTAATTATTTCATTCTGCTTTTGGGACACTTTTCGTTTCTTGCAAGATAATTAGATCTTTCATTAGTACTACTTTTCATATGAATTTTGCATTACTTTTCTAATGAGCTGTTAACATTTGGAATATTTTTACTTTGTTTAATCTCTATGTCAAATTTTATCAGGTAATCAACCCACAAGGCATTGTTTTCATTAATAGTATGACATAATAACTTGAAAGCCTTAGAAACTCTTAATAATGGATGCCAAGGATAAATTCAAAGGTTTGCATCGTATTTGAAATCTAAAATGAATTCATTAATAATCAGTAATTCACCGAACCAAGTTACAAACTTAATAATTCTTCATAAAATAAAAGAATAAAATAAATAGATATGAAACTATAATTGAAATTATGTATTTATAAAATTATTTATTAAAATAAACTATGTTTTCTAATGTTTGTAAAATTTTTTATTGTTTTCTTAATTACATAAATTTGAAAATTCTTATAAATGATGCTTTCATTTCATTAAACATAAAATAAATTTTTAAGATATTTTAAAATATTTTTAATAGAATTTAAGATCGTTTTAACATTACAACTGCAATAATTACATTTTGTTTTATTATTGCATTAAATATTTGATATTTTGATTGTTACAGAATCCATGGTTAGTTGAATTATAATATAACTTATTTATAAACACATTATTAAGGATGTCTATTTAATGGTCAAACGCAAAAAAACTTCCATATTTTTGGATTGTAAAGAAAATAGCACAGTGATGGAAATTAAGAAAATGATTGAAGGAATATTAAAAGTTCAACCTGAAAACCAATTGTTGTACAAAGATAAAACTGTGATGGAAGATACAAAAACAGTGGCTGAATATAATCTTAATAGTTTAACTTCTAGGGCACAAACACCTTCGTTATTAGGGTTATGTCTAAGAGATCTTGGTAATAATAATATAAAAAGTTTGTAATAATTTCTTTTAGAAATTGGAAATTTTGAAACGTTAGAAATTTTTCCTTTATCTGTACCTCCAGAGTTACCAGAGGTGATGAGAACTCAAGATCAGTCTCCATTGCAAACCGGATCAGAAACTAAATAGACATTTTGAATAATTAAAACTTATTTCATGTGCTTACTTTTTAAAATAAAATATTCAATTAATGGTTACAAATTTCAAAAACTCAGAATACTTTTTTCTTTTTGTTATTGTCTTTTAATGTGCTAATCTAATTATTTGTAAATAAATGAACGAAACAGATTTGTCCGAAGGTTTTGGTTTTAAACCTGGAAGTTTATCTAAAGTTAAGAGCGTAGAGAAAAACTTCCGTAATTTCAAATTAATAATATTAATAATTATTAAATTTTAGATTTGTTAAATGATGAAGGTTAAAAATTATTTTACTATTTTTATTAATGTTTTTAAATTGAGAGTCCAAAATATGTCCTATTTCGGTGCATACAGAAGTAAATGAATATATTTTTAGTAAACTTTAAACTAATTTGAAGGATCTATGTTCATTAGAAGATGATTTTCAAACTTTAAAGAAAGTGCTGAAGTCCAAATATGACGCCATAAATATTTTCAAAAAAATTGTAATTCATTTAATAATTTTCTGAATTTCAAATGTTTTAGAGTCACACGATGAATATGGAGAGAATCAGTTTGGAAAAACATTTATTGGAAATAACTCTCCTCTTTAAAAATGTAATTAAAGTTTTCTGTTCAAATATTTTAAATGATTATATTTATTATTATTATGTAATTGTATTAATATTATAATTTATTAACTTTATAAAATTATTACATGAAAGACATAATTAGCACGTTCATAGCAAATTTGAATTTTGTATTGAATTTTTATTTTTATCAACATTCAACTACTCAAATTAATTATGAAGTTAATACTATTTAATTAACATATAATTATTTATATTATTTTTATTGATATTTTGTATTTTTAAATGTTATATATCGTATAATAATTGTTATTTAAAGATTTCAGATATATTTCTAATGATAAATATTTATTTCGTTTCATTATTTAAATATTTTATATTGCTGATCACATGAACAAAATTTCTAAGAGCCTTTCCTAAACTTTTCTCATAGCAGAATCGACGTGGTATCATTTTGTGATGAAAGTCCAACAAAGCCAGTACCTGACAGGGGTGATATAGACAGCTGCCTAGGGAGCCGGATTTTAAATATAAAAGACTATTTTTCAAAAACTAATTAGCTAATCTGAATTCAAAATCTTGACGACTATTAAAAATTTCAAACCAGTTTCCATTCAAGGAAATTACTTACTTTTTATTATAATTTAGACAATTTATCGTGCCTATCTAATATCTCTCGCTGGCTGCTTTGTCTAAAACGTGTTTTCCTACTAATAAAACTTAATATATCAATGAAAATTTAATAAATTTGTGCAAACTATATTGTATAATGTCATTTAGAGTTCGAATTTAAATCTATATTCATTAACTTTAGATAAACTGTTAAAACGATTCCATCACAAAAGTCACAATCATGAGCGACTATTTTATGAAATATTATTTCATTTATATTAATTTCATTTATTCAATTAAATCAAGGTCATTTTCAAATTGAATCAAACACGAAGGACATCATAATATTATCATGACATAATACTAAATGTTCCAATATAGGTTCTTAACAATCCTATGGAACATAAAATCCATTTGGTAATGCAATTGAAAATGGCTACAGTATTTGGAAATAGTAATGCACCAAAATCGAATAACACACTTGAGACAAGATACTGTATGGCCATCGAATAACATAGGTAAAACAAATTACAAAAAAGTATGTCCAAAGGATAATCAATCGACGCTTATTTCATATATAGAAATTTAAACATAAAATAATGTGATATAATCCAAATTCAAAAATTTTATTTTAATCTAAAAAACAAAAGTATATTATAATTTACCGTTTTTTCAGAACTCTTTATAACAATATTAACTAATTTTAAGGAGATTAAAATATATGCTTAGCAAAAATTTCAAACATTAATTTAAAACTTTAAATTAAATTATTAAAATATAAATGAATGTCGCTTTTGCAACTGAATGATATCTGCATATGTACAGACGCAGTTAAATGGAGATTTACTAAGCAGTGATTTGTTAGTGTTATTTCAAGGAGACTATGTAACCGGTGTTGGTTAGGGTAATATGATACAATAAAGCTAATCATACATATAATGAGAACCAATTTGTAACTTTTAATCAACAATCTATTCATAAAAGTGGCTACTAACTGTATATCATTTGCATTACATGTATACAAACCTAATAAATGTGATGACGTCATAACTTAGAAACTTGACATGGTAAAAAATTCCAATGAGATTTTTGAAATCAGCATGCTTGACATAATTTCTTAATATCAGTTGCCATCCAGTGAGTTACAAGTTTTTTGTTGTCTCGCACTTTTAAATTACTTTTGAACATTGTTTTCAATTACGATCAAAAAGTTAATCACAAATTTTACTTTAATTCGAAAATGAAAATTCATCAATGATTCAAAAAATTTCCTCTTGGAAAATGTGTGACAGCCTACGGACATAGAAACGACAGTAATTACATATACTAATATTTTAATTAATTAAACTTTTAATAAAATTAAATTGGTACTATTTGTAGTAGATCAATTTCACAATAATTAATAACGTGACAAAGGTACGGACGTACATAAGACGGTAATTATATATTTTGATTGGGAACACTGTATTTAGATCACTATTTATGATTTCAACGACTTACAGTAGGGAATTTTCTAATAACTACTATTTTTAAATGAATATTAAAATGATTTTTTTTGATTATTTGATCTTAAAAATTGAAACCTAGGAAATCGTTAAATTACAGGAAGAACTGGAAAATTCTCAAACTGCTTTTTATGAAAATTTAAAAATTTGGACAGCTAGATTTAAAGAGTATGCTTTTATTGTTAATTATATAAAAATTTAAAAATTTCTTTTTCAAGATTTTGTAAAAAATTCTTAAAATTTGATGAGAATAATTTTTTAACAAATATTATTAATACACCATTAAAATTCACAATTTTTTTCTTGTTTTCCCAAAATGAGATGTACTTTGAGTATTAGCCTAGGAAATAATTGAAGTTCATTTTAAAAAGTTGCTAAAAATGGGTCTTTTTTAGGTGATGTACTTTATCTATTGTTTGTATGTTTATTTTATTACAGAAATTGCATGCATTGTACTTTTTTGTTTCATTAATTTTTTTACAATTTACAATGTTAATGAATTTTTGGTACACAGATGAGTTTTTATATTTCATAATAAATTATTGATTATTTTATATTTTGCAACGCTGTGCAATTGTTATTATTATTGTAAGATGTTTTTAAAAATATTTAAATGTTTGGATATTTATGCTATGTTGAAACTGAATGTTGACATTACTCAGGATATTAATTATATTTAATTAAATTATTCACATATATTTTTTGGAAACATTTTGTTTTAAACACTTAATGCGAGTTTTTTTAAATGAGGTAAAAAAGCAGGTTTTTATTTATAATATTGATAAAGTAGAAATCATAATATAAACTTAAAAAAACCATAAAAAATTAAAAAACGTTAATTTTATAAAAAATTAAAAATTCAACTTTGTGATAAATCTCAAAACAAGGTGCAGTCAGAACAGTAATACCGACTTTCACACCGAGTTTTCTCCCCTTTCTCATCTTGTTTACTGCAGCAGCGGCACATCTTTTTTTGCCACTGGCGCACGCATAAAATTCGAACGAGCATACAATATATATACACTAAGACAATGAAATACAAACGGGTGAGAACATATCACTCCAGATAAAAATAAAAACATAATATTTATAAGTGGCGAGAGGCACTCGGGATAGCGCAAATCGGAACACATTTGATACGCGAGAGTCTCGTTCGAGATGCTTAAGTGGTTAATATATATTTGGAACATATTATGAATAATATAAAATCTTTTAACAATTATTTTTTATTATTCTTTTTATTAAAATTGTTATTCTATTTTAAAAACATTAAAACAAATATTAGGATAAATCTGGAAAATCTAATTATATATTTTATATTCTGAACAATACCAACCTATTGCAATTATACACATGCAATTTATTGAATAAAATTTCCTGAAAATTCTTTTTCTTCTTATTATTATTGTGACTATAAGGTGAATATATATTCATAATCACTATTGTATTATTGCATTGTGTGATGAATACATTATGAGGAATTGCTCAAAATATGAAGACATTATTTCTTCAACAATTTATAATTTTGTTTAAATAATATTTATTGCTTGGTTCGAATTTTAAATGACTCATTCTAACCGTGACGATTCTGTAATATAACTAAATAATTTGGTTTATAATATTTCAGTATTAAAAAATTTAGGTCTGATTCTACGAGCTGTGGTTCTAAATAACTAAGATCAAACAATAATGAAACTTTATTTAATTAATTTCACTATTTTTACAATTCTGATCAAAGATTTCTCTGAGATAAAGTTTTTATTTGAATAACTTTTGATCTCAAGAGAAGTGAGTTTCCCTCTGGAAGATTTCTGACACCTTGAATCTTATTAGTAGTTAATGACTTTCACAAAACTTCAACCGAAATTACTTTATTCTTATTCTGACCAAAAATGAAAAAATAAATAAATTTAACTATCCTTATAAATCTGATTTTTCTGAAAAAGTATGAAATAAATAGACCAACATTCGGAAGCATATCATCGCCATTAGGGCTATCAACTTCACATTTTCCAGATGGCATTCCTAAAGCTGGGACTTTATCAAAACAAAATAAGATTAAATTGTATTTGCAGCTCAAAGACTTTCCCCAAACACACATTATGCGACTTGATTATTCTGTTCTGATAAAGGGGTTATCTATGTTTTCAGGAGTATCATACTAAAATTCATTATAATAAATTATCATTATAAAAAGTGATAAAAATTTTGTAATTATTATTTAATTTGTTACTACTAATAATATTTCTCGTTTCCCCAATATTCTTTAATAATTTAAGCCATATTTTAATTTTAAAAATAATTGCTATTCAAAGGATCACGAGAGTTCAGAATGGGCGCCTGAAAAATATCTCAATAAAACATTTTTTATTAAATCGAAATATTATTGAATAATATTTATTTTGGAGCGCCTATTCAGGACTCAATGGTTCAAACTTTGCTATTTTTTGTAATAAATTAATAATTTAGTTTGGATATAGAATGCAGTATGCTAAAAGAAGAATTAATGAATAAGTCCAATACCATTCAAAAACTTACCTCTGACAACATTGGTAAATATATTTTTTATTTAATTATTAGTTTTACATTTAAAATGAGTTCAAGCTTTGAAAAGTAGTATAATTTATATTTTTTAATTTTTTCTCCTCTTTATTAATTATTAGCACAAATTGAGTTTTTTAAAATAAAACGGCATTTCAGTCATCATGTGAATATTTAAATAAGTAAAATTGCACATAAATGAGATAATAGTTAAATATAAAATATAGCATTCAATTGCACAATGGAAACAAAAATAGACATTTTTGCTTGAGTATACATTAAATTTAGTCATTTCCAGTGGTGAGCTATAAAGATTTTAACAAAGAGCTCGCTCCTAATTTGATAAAAATAAAAATTGTATATTGATAAATTTATTATAATTTGAATGATTTAATTTACACCAGTGTTGTCCAAACTGTGTGCCGTGAAATTTTTTTTAAAAAAAGTCAAAAAACCCTGTTTTTCCAAACAACTTAATAAAAGGAAATTGAATTGTGGATATTTTAACAGTTATTTCAAATTTAAATGTTAATCAGTCAATTAAGTGCGAAATTTATTTATTTACAATCATATTTATATTTCTTACTAGAAATATTGACTATCTAAAAATTTAGAATCTTAAATATTAAATAATAATATTATTTAGTTTATAAGTTTTTCATTTCTTATTAAAAGATTAGTAAAAGTGCAATAAAAAATTGCAAATAAAGCAAAAAAAATTTTTAGGTGTGCCGCGAAAATTTTTAATTCAGCCAAGTGTGCCGTGGCCCAAAAAAGTTTGGACAACACTGATTTACACAGTACACCAATATATGAAACGCTGTTTTTAATTTCACAATAGTCTTTAAACCTTCATGGAATGTCGATTGTAAATATAATCAGTTCTCAAATAATCAACATAAACAATGAACTGAAAGTGAAAAGACGTTACTACATATAAAATTAAATGTTTATAATAAATTATATTAAAAAAATTCCTGAAATAACAAAGGTCTCGCAAATTATAACCAAGTAGCTGCTCATTATAAGCACTAAGTAAACCATCAAGAAAGCTATATTTAAACGTAAGAACATAGTTATGTAGGGTTTATTTTTCAATATAAGACACATTGTGGTCAACATACTTCTTCCAGCGATGCATGACTTCCATAAAATAATTTTTGAAGGAAATTGGGCTTTGATTTTTCAAGAAAGTTCCACACCCTGTTTCAAATCTGCAGCATTTAGCAATTTTCCCCCGTAAATGTTTCTTAATATGCTTGAATAAATAAAAGTTGCTGGGCGCGAGATCGGACTGCAGGTAGAGTGATCTAAAAGAACAAATTCATTTTTTATCAATCCCTGTAATTGTTTCCGCACTTTCGGCGACTAGGGCGTTGTCTTGAAGGAGACATAGAGGGAGACAACTTGGCTTTCGGCGATTACGTCTGCATGTGTACGCAAGATTGCTGTAATAGATGGAATTAATTCGCAAACCTTTTTCAGCGCAACTCGTATTGATTATGCCACCTTGATCCCAAAAAAATTGTCAATCTGAATGATTTTCGATGATAAGTTCCATATCCCATTTTTTCAAAACTCGTTTCTCCAGGGCATCAAAGCATATATCCACACACACACATAAAGCATAAATCTTAACTTCTATTAGATTGTAACGTATCTGGTGACTTTAAACTGAAGTCCGTGCCTGTATAGTAATCACAGTATTGAAGATTTCTAACAGCATTTTTCAAAGAAAATTTGTATTTTTATAAGGTAGTTCAATAAAAATGTCTGATTAAGGAAACAGAATTTTAAGAATTTTAATTTCATTAAAAAATTCCCAATTTCGGATAAATTGAGTTTATGGTTACTAGGTGGTCACTACTAAATAAAAACATATTAGCGAGTGTAATTAAACATGTTATGTGTATCAAATATTTGTGTCGTAATTGTCACTAAATTGAAGTTAATTGGACAAAATCAATTGAAATCAGATGTAATTCTCATGTCATATATATAATCGTTAATTCGATATGATATTTTACGAATCCAAAATAATTTTCAATTAATAGACATATGGGACTAATCAAAGCAAACGGAAAAACTGAACTCAATCGATGGCCCAATTTTTGTAAATAAATTATCCAATAAATGAAAATGTCTTTATAATTTCATCTTTCTGTTTCAAAGTACATCATAGAATTCCAATAATTAGAAAAAATGATTTCAGAATAGAATTCCAAATTGTAGTGAGCCGTTAGACGGTCTTATCGAAATCTATATAAATCTTATATGGTGTTTGAAAGAGAAATGTATTACAAATCAGATCAGTCTTTTAAGGAACAAAATGATCCATCTAACATTCAAGAAGACACAACTAAGTGTTTATTGAAAAGATTCAATACAGAAACCGAAAACATTTCAAAGAAAACAAATTTCAAGTCTAATAATAAAAAATGGCTACCTCTATCAACTGTAATGATTTATATAATTCTAGTCTCTCTAGCGGCGATTGTGCTAGCGATTTATTACAGTCAGGGTTGCCAGATTTTGAAAACATCATGTCGTGAGTAACGAAAAAAAATGAAGGATGAAGGATGGCTGACTAATAATGAACACTACATTTATTATATAGCATTTTACAAATCGGGAGTTTTTGGCATGTATATCGGGAGTCGGGAAATATACTTTCATAACGGGAGACTCCCGACGAAATCGGGAGGTCTGGCAACCCTGATTACAGTATTATTTGGCATTCGAATGTTAAATCTCATTAACATCAGACATTCATGATTGAATAACAATTTGATTTAATTTACTTTTAACTTCAATACATTTAATGGTAAAAAATTAAATCTGATTTTTCATAAGTTACTTTGTTGGAGTGTTTAAAAAATTATTCTTGGTAGATAATTATTGGATTTTTAAATAGAAGATTTAAATTGAAAATTGTTTTTGAAATGTGTTTTAAAGATTTAGACATGAACCTTATCACTACACAAATAACTAATCAAATTCGAATTCTGAACTCTAATTAAAAATTGAAATTAAAATCGAAGCAATGATAAAGAGAAGGGCTTTGACGAATTTGATTCTATAATCATCTGCAATATTTGTCATTTCGAAAAATAATTCTGTTTCCAAAATAAAATCTTCCAGATTTGCATTCATGCCATATATTT
This sequence comes from Schmidtea polychroa, assembly GCA_959609185.1. Classification (NCBI taxonomy): domain Eukaryota; kingdom Metazoa; phylum Platyhelminthes; order Tricladida; family Dugesiidae; genus Schmidtea; species Schmidtea polychroa. The sequence goes on along the minus strand of CAUHTR010000948.1, from coordinate 39,357 downwards.
CTGGTAGTTTGATGAAATTGGCAATAGTGTTCTACACATTATGTTGAAATATACACATTAGCCACATCACTCATTGTGTTTATAATGTCAATAAAATAAGATTAATTTCAATAATTTTTATTTGATTACAATAATATTTAAATAAATTGTTAATGTGTAATTAAGGAATAAGTAAGGATTTCAACATATAATCATATAATAATAATTTAATGTTATTTAAAATACCTCACAATATACAAATCTAAATTCAACATATATAATAAATATGATTTAATTGAGTCGTTAACTTTAGAACTATTAAAAGAAAAGCAAAGACTCATATATCTATTGTCAAAATATCAACATTTCGAGAAGAAAACAAATTGGGATTATGGAAATGCAACAGAACAAGATCTCATACAACCTGCTAAACGTCAACGTGAGAAATTATATAAAAATGAAAAGTTTTTAAGATATCATTCTTTTGACACGTACCCATGTTCCACAAAGTCTTCGAATTCTCAATTAAAATGCAAATGTGAAAAATATCAAGTAAAATTAGAATATAATAATAATAATAATCATTTTAGGGTCAGGCTTTTAGTTTCAAATAAAATGTTCTGTGAATAAAAAATAAAATACAATAAACTCATTTATGAAATACTTAAACCAATATTTTAAATAAGATAGCAGAATTACAATGAACTATAATGTTTCTTCACAATTTAAAACGAATTTCTACTACGACCTCAAATTAAAACAATTTTCAGAACTTATAATTTCAATTGGTGAATTTGGATATCGGATTTGAATTTAAAATATAGTTAAGTTATTTTTCAAGGATAATATTGAAATAATTTAAAAAAATTAACAAAATTACCGGTAATTTCGATAATCAAATTGACCGGTAAAACCGGTTAATCGTTTATCAGTTTTGCATTCCGTAGTTGTACATGATCTTCAAAGGACTACTTTCCCTATCTAAATTCGAATTATTTAAAATAAGACAAGTCAATAAAGTCAAACAAAAAGAACATAAAAATGGCATCACAATGAATATGAAATTAAAAAGGAGCCATATAGGGCACAATTAACAATAAAAACCATTACTATGCGGAACTGGTAATATAGACGCCAACACAGGTAAAAATATACGTTAAGTAGTTAGTTTATATATAATATTATTTTATATTGGATATTTATATTAACTGGTAATAAATATGAATAGTTATTAAAATTGATATAATATATTTTTTACACAGTTATTAATTAATTTAATTACCTATTTTATCTTATTGCTGGGTTATTGGGTTGGTGATAAAATTAAAATTCTTACTATGACTCCAAGCGTGTCTTTGACTGACCCACAAATAATACTTGACAACAGAAATCTTTATTGATAATCACAAATAATTTTCACTTTACACTGGAAATCAATTCAACACTCCACTTGGTGACTATACAATGTTTATTGCAACACTTAGTGAAGAATAGCACTCGTGTACAACACCGATTGAAAGATTACTAACTACTGATTGGTTTATCAACTGGGATTTATATCTGGTTGTTTTCTTTGACCTTCTTCACAACTTTATTAAATTACTCAAATAACTTCTTCGTTAAATTTTTCAACAAATTCTTTTCTCCAAATCTTCTCCAACAATTATTCTTCACGATTATTTTCTTTACAACTATCCTTCACAAATCGTTTTTCCAATAACGTTTCGTCCGACTCTGTCTAACTTGTCGTCTAAATTTTTGTCTCTATTTTCGTCTCCCAAATTTGTCTGAATTGTGTGTCCACCAGTTTTTCTTTATATAGCTTGTTTTATTTGTGGCAATAGAGATAATCAAATGTTTTCCACTTTTCTTCTGCATTTCCCGACTGTTCCCAGTTTATCTCTGACAGATGTCGAGATATTTTTCCTTTTTGTTAGACCGCCTTCTCCCAGCAATTCCGCTTTCTTTGACAAGCTGTCAAGATACGACTTTTTCCCATATTTTGTTTTTCTGGAATTGGAAGTTTCTTTTCTTTGTACTAATTAATTAGTACTGACCTTTTTTTTGTTTTCCTGTTTGATTTCTCTTGTTTCATTCCTCTTCCTAATTTCTTTTTACTTCCGTCTTCTTTTCTGAGTTCCCATAGATCGTCCCGTTTGTCATGATGATCTTCCCCCAAGTAATTCTATTTATTTAGGTATCCTCAATATTATTATTTTATTGTGTTTAGGATATGGTCCATGTATATGTTGTAATTTGCTGCAATCAGCGTTAAGCCAGTCAAGCGACTTATCTATACCTATGCTTTTCTTATATAGTCTTTGCTTGACTACTTCGATGAGTTCATCTATTATGAAATTTCTCATCTTTATGTTATCGGAGTTAAACAGTCTAATAAATTGTGTGGTGCTTTTGATTCGATATTTGTCTATTCTAGGTGTAATACCTAATCCACCTTAAAAGCAATTCACATAAATGAAGTTATTATTTAGGTTCTGGTATATGTCTCTAAACTCATTTTTAATAATTCTCTTAATCTTTTGGTTAAAGCCAAGTTATTTATCTCTGTGCTGTATCATTCTGTTTCTATTGCAGTCAAGTACAATATAATTAATTGTGCTTGGACAATTGTGCTTGACCAATGGTTGTGCTTAGACGGAGCCAACCTTGAATCCAGCTCGCCTAGACCAAACCCAAGCGGTGAACGACATAGAACGAGTAGACACAAACTGAAAGCGACGACCCGGTCAGTCGAATTATATTGTAGATTATACAATTTATTATCATTACAAGACAATTAAATTTTAAATATTTTGTTTTTAAGTAAATGATTTATTTTAATTGGTGAAAAAAATCGTAATTAAATTTATCGCGTTAAGTCTTATACGAACTATTACGCTTCCTTTTAAATTGGTTATTATTATTTTAATTTAATTAATTTATTTTTTAATTTAATTAGACTGAAGATAAATTAGATGAAACTTATATAATGGTAGAAGCATACAAAATTGCATTCGAGGAATTATTAGCTAAAAACAGGGAATTGACATTGAAATTTACAAAATCTGATGAACATCCGAAATTAAAAAATATTCATTAATATTATAACCAAGAATTTATACTGGTGTATGAAATATAAAATTATTATTTTTTTGTTCATTTTATATAAATTTTATTAAATGAATCATCCTTCTATCATACCACCAAATTTTTTTTAATCCCATTCATCTCCTTTTGTTCAATAAAAAGAACCATATTGTCTTCCACCACAATAATGCGAGTCCACATGCTGAGTGTCGTTTCGTCGAATCTAATGATTCTATTGATTCTCTCACTGAAGCACCTACAGACTATCACGTCAATCGATCGCCGCAAAATTGGCTCGTGAACAAAGTTTACAACGACTTGGATGACTTGGTGATCACTGTCTAAGAAAAGCAACTTCTACGTTCATGGAATCCACTGCCTGTCAAGGAGATGGAAAGCAATCATTGAAATAGATGGTGAATATGATCCGGAATAATCATTTAAAAATGTTTTTGTTAAATGTTAATATTACTTTTGAGGAATAAAATTTGTTGAAAAAAGTCGCAACTGTTATGCATCAACCCAATACTTAAACAACTACAGTACACCCTGTCTAATTTTCTAGCTTTGGGTAACATGAATTTTAAAAAGTGGAAAATTACAAAGTAAAATGGGAATTTGCGATAAAAATTTATTAAAAATTCAATTTTTTATAAAACAGTCAATAAAACTTAAACCACATATTGACTTGAAACTTTGTAACCATTCGTTTGAAGCAGTAACTTCTTATAATATACCTTTGACAGCGATGTCCTTGGCTTGTTCTTTCATATCATTTTCTCAGTAAATTGCTCCATTAGCTTCAATCTGCCAAACCCATTAACAAAGTTTTTGATTAATCATTTAGTATTTTCGCTCTTTCGATGAATTCACGGCTTCAGAATTTACCAGTAATATAGGTAATAATATGACCTTTAACTTTTTCTAATAACGCGCTTTCTCAAACATGGTAGATTGTTTTGGGAAAAGATATTTTGTGAAGTTTCGATTTCGTTAAATTTGTTTCACAGTTGAGATTGTCATTGTTATTGCAGCATTGAAATGCTTGATTTTCATTTTTTCGGTATCTTTTAACTCTAAATTCGTGGATGACTTTATATTTTTATCCTTATAAACTTTTAAATTTAAATATCTATCAAATTGAGGTAACGAATTGTTAAATTCTTCCGATAACTTATCTTCTGTGACAAATGAACCACATCCCAATTTGTAAATGAAATCTAAACAGCTCTTTATTCCATCGGTAGGAACTATTTCTTCACTAAGACATCTCTTTGGCATTTGAGTTAAAATCAAAAATTCTTTCATTTATTTTCATTGAAAAATCAGCAAATGATTCAGTTCTCAACGAATCCAGATTATTAGATTTAACATAATTAATTGAAATAATTAACATAACTTATTAAGTTAAATCTTTCAAAAACTTTATTATTAAAAACAAAACTATTTTTTAAAAGTTTCACAGAAAAACCAAAATAAAATTTCTCAACAGTAGATATTTTACAGTATTTTTATATAACATTTACTAAGTTTCTACTGAAATGAAGAAATAGCAAATAACACATATGAAATTCGGCTTGTTATATAGATATAGACAACCTTGTTGTTATTTAAATTCTTGTTATATGTAGGCTTGCCAATTCTCCCGTTTTTGCTGGGAGTCTCCCAGAATCGGCTTTCGTCTCCTGTCTCCCGGTTAAATATGGCCCGGGAGATGTAAATCTCCCGTCTTTCCGTTTTTACAATTGGTGGGTTACAGGTGGTCGAAGGTTTAAGTGCTGTTACCAGCGTAACCCAGAATACAACATTACTTTCCTCTTGGTACCCGTTGAGCAATCAACGTTGGTACTGTACCAAGGGGTTGAGTACTTGCAAAAAGTGAGCGCCTTCAAAGCACTATAATTGTCAAGTACTCAGTGGGTCCACGGACGGCCGATAGAAGGCAAGTGTCCGATTTATTTTGGTCCCTTATCGCGATTGTTTTCCCAAACTCTGGTATGTCTACCGCATTGTTCTAGGCAATCACAAAATTAATTCATACATCCATCAGACATTTATTTAATCGACACAGTATTACAGCGTTGGCTTTAATCCAGGAGGGTCACACTCTCAACTCTTCTTCAGGTCGTAGATTGGCTGTCGGCTCCTTCGATCTTGCTTGCTCGGCCAGCCAGGCCCTCTTCAATCGATCCCGAGCGTTTCGCCCCAGCCGTTTCCGTTTCGGCTTGCTTGCCTGGACTGGGGGGTATATTTTTCCAGCTCCACCGGAAGTGGGCGAATCTGTTCTCGGAGCGCGTCTTGGATGTAATTTTCATTTAATCTACTCTCGAGTGAGCGTACTTGCAACTTCAGCGCTCGGATCTCCAATTGGTCTTGTTCCGCCTGAGTTTGAAGCTGTACGATGTGGGTCGTCCGTTTCTTCATTTCGGCCGGACTAAACCAAGTGCCTTCGAGCTCTCGGCACTTGATTTTTAGCTTTTCCACTCGACTTCGGAGGTGCTCGGACTGCTGTTGTGCCTGTTCTCGATCTTTTCGAAGGTTTTCCAGTAACTGGTACACTGAAAGGAAATGGCGTTAAACTTCGCCTTTCGTCTTTATGCACATAAGAGTAATGAATTTCCCAAAACCCAGTAACGGAAGAGAGGAAAAAATTTTGGTTTGTTATGTCATGGGTAATAAGAGATGACCTCCCAAAAAGAAAAATAAGTTATTATCCTATGAATAACGAGATTTACGATATGAAAATTTAATAATAAAAATTGTATCAGTTACAGTAGGATGTATAAAAGTTTAATAATAAAAATGATTACATGTCGTAAACACGATAAACAAATATATTAAGCACAATATGATGTCACGAGGTCGGTGAAACAAATGTATTCACTACATTGCAAGGTCACAAGGCCCGACCGATCGCATAATTCCTTTCAATCGACGGATCAGATCCGGTTTTTTCGTGGCCTCCCTCGTTTTCGTGGGGGGGTGTCTATCTCCTCCAGTTCCTCCGGAGTTACTCCCATCACTTTGGCCTTGAGCTGGAGTTCCAGGCTCTTCAACCGCCTCTGGGCCTCTTCTACTTCGTAGGCCGCTTGGTCGCGGGCTTCAAACAGGTCATTATTGGTTGCCTCCGTTTTCACCCACACCGGGGCATTGGGTTCTGGGCCACTTCGAATGACCTGGTCGGAACAGTCTAAATCCCGTCCCTGGCTCCACCTGTGGATCTGCTGCCAAATATATCGGATCCTGAGCCGCGTGATCATTTGCTCGTAGGCGTGTTCGCTGTTGGATTCATCTGATTGTGACATTTCTACTTGAAATATAACATTATCTTTAAGGTGAACGAAATATAAAATCGCAGGTTCGGATACATTCGTACATCAAACACATGCTAAACTTTTCTCCCAGGATATGTTGTTACTTGAGGTGAATATATTTGTTCTCTTAATTTCCTTCTCCTGAATATTTCTTTATTTAGGACTGTATCATAAGTGTATAGTCCCTATCCATTGATGACAGACTACGGATGGAATTCGGTTTGGTAAAACCTAAACCTACCGAAAATCGGAATACCAATACTAGTTAAGTTGAGGATCTAAAATTTGTGATAAGTATAGAAGACGACTTATTGAATAATAACTGAAGTTCGTATCCTCCGAAAATCATCTAGAAGATTAGAGTTATATACGCTTATACCCAATTTCAATGGTAAAAATTGCACAATTTAACTTAAAATTAACCAATTTTGTCCAATAAAAATTTGGCCAAATAGTGGAAACGATTGTTGGAAGAAGTTATTAGGCAAAATTTTTAAACATAAAACCTAGGTAATTTATCCATCCCGTTATTAGCGAAACAAACATATTAGACTTGTCATACAAGGTTTCATCCTAACTTCTAATAATACTTTTTGACAATTCTTACTAAACTAACAACCGGACAATTAATCATGAGATTGCTTCGAGAGTACTAATAAATAATTAAGAAAAATTAAAATCGATTGAACCTCTGCATTAGTTTGCAACTGAATGGCTCTTATTTAATAAGAAAAATCTTGTCAATTGCACTACTTAAAAATTCTTGGTTATTTTGGATTGAAACGAAAATATTTTAACCCTAACATTAGAAAATTCGGTTAATCCAATTTTGTCCTCTGACTTCATTATTACCTACTAATTTTCGTAACTGGAATCAATTGGTGAGTAACAACTCTTCTTGACCTTAAATGACATATTAAAGTTTTTTCAGCATAATTATTCTCATCCAATCACTTTGCAGCTTTCCAAAAGTTTATAATTGCTCCTTTATGTAGGAGTTTTATTGCTCGTTGTTTGGGGTAATTTAAGTTTTTATTTCAGTTTCCCATTTCAGCTCTCAGTTTCGGCATTCAAACTCAATGTTCAATTTCAGTATTCAATTCTAGCCTTCAATTTCTGTATTTAATCTCTGTACTCCATGGATCTAAATTAACAAAATTTATTAGAGAATCATCTAATAATCTATCCTTTTAACGGCGCATTTAGGTATATTGATCACACTCTAACTTTGAGGCAGGAATTCGTAAATCGAGAAGGAAATTATATATTTCACGACTCCAAGAAGATGTATTCCCTTACGAGATTTTCCACTAAAAGACCTATGCGCATCTCAAGGATTCTACGTTTGATAGATGTCTAATGGTTTGGAATTTATTTTGGCTATCCGAATAAAATCATGGGAATAATCAAATCTGTATTTTATCATTCATTGTTCTCATTTAATAATACAAATTTCGCATTGTGTTCATTGGAAGTTATTATTTTACTTACATAGGGTAAGTGGAAAATATTTGATTATAGTAATTTAAGTTTTTAATTCGGGTTTCCATTTGACTCTCATTTAACGACTTTTATGCAATTAATAACCAATTTATCGATGTCACCAAAAGTTAGATTACTCATGAAACGATGTAGAGATAATATTCGCTCCCTTCATTCTTATGTTCGGATTAATATTACTAACTATCCGTATGTTGGAAATATAATCATTTTTACATTTGATGGGTTCGGTACATGTATTCCTGACATTTCCAGGGTTTATATGAGATTATTCTTTATACATTCTGAGTATCACCTACTCTTGCATTATAACCTTCGGATGATATAAAATTATTCTTACGATTCAGAAGTTTAGTACTGTTAAAATTTAATATTTACAAATTAAAATCGTCATTCCAAATTTTTGGGAGCATTTCGCTAATCAACATTGAATTATAAGGTTTAGTGTTAAGTTCATAATTGCTCTTGTGCCTCATGTTTGCCGAACTTCTTTACGAAAAATTATGAATTTACTCTTAAGAAAAGTTATACTACTATTAAGAATTGTATTTACATATATATCAATGAGGTTCGACAAACATATAAGCATAACGCAGTTTTAATGATGTTCAACCGACTACAAGTGTTTAATTTAGGTCTGAGCTCTACTCAATTATGGTCCTAAGGTAAAACGATGTGTGAGATTTTTAGTGTGGATTTTAATTATGTAGTGCATTTGAACTCGGGAAGAATGCTTGCTTACACGGCCTCACTGTGACCGCTACGACAAGCCCTACTGTTTTGTTAAGCCGAAACATTTCTGTCGACCAATAAATAAATATATGAGCCATAGCGGAGGGGTTTTATCGACACAACTCCCTGGTAGAACCATGAAGTGGCCGACCTCCGATGACCGAACATAAAAAAACTATATAGGATATATTGCATGTTTTCATGTGAGCTGATTGCAGTAGATTTTATGTTCTCTCGAATGTAGGGCTGATCGGAGACGTAAACGTATTAATACGCCGCTGATCCTTCTTACATTCGCGGATAAATGAGCATGATAAAAAGAGAAAAAAAAAATTTAAACAATTAAGATCGAAATTTATCAATAATGATCAATTACTCTAACATCAAATATCAATCAAAGACACTTACTAAGATTTTCCGATTTCAATGACAAAAATTTTGGCATAAACAAAATGATTAATTGTGACCAAAATGCGTCGGTATATATACCTATTTTGTACACGTGTATGTATTGATGCATTAAAACAAACTCGAATTCTTTTTATTCCAGAAGTTTCTATTTTGTAATTTTGATATTTTTAATGGAAATTTTAGTGCTATAATTGTTGTTTTTATTTTTAAATTTTTATTTTCTAATTATTTTTCATTAATTTTTCGTCCATGATGGATTTGGAACGGTTCCAGAACATTCTATTTTACTTTTAATTTAATTTTTATTTTTAACTGATATTTTACGAATTTCTTTTTAAGAAATTTTATTTTTAATACTAATTTATTTATTTTTCTAAATTTTATTGTTTAAGGTAGTTTTTATGATGGTCATCGCCATTTTTATAGAATGTTCTGGGTTTTTCTGGAATTTTTTGCTATTTTTACCATCTTTTAAGTTACTCGAGTTTGCTTTTTGTAATTCTATGTTTATTTGGCTATTTTTGGGTTAAATTTTATATAACTTCTTGCTTCTGTATGAATTTTATTTAATTTCTGTGTTTTAGGTTTTTGTTGTTTTTCCTTTAATTACTATTGTTTATTTGGTGTGGTTTTTAATATTTAACTATACTTTTTGCTTTTTGTATGCTGTGTACCTACACATTTCGGTCACAATTAGTATTTTGGGTCTAGAAATCAGTCCTAGCCCAACATAAAACACTCGGGGGCCCATAAAATTGCGACCCGCAATTTAAATCAGAAGATGAATAAGATCAATTTTCAGAATACTTGCACTATATTACAAGTGCCTACATGCAAATTGGGTCCACGAGCTACAGGGTCGTGACCTCAATACCCACATACATAAAAATGCTACTATTACTCTACATTTTACAGATGGGTTGAAAGATGAAGAAAAAGAACGACCGAGGTCGGCCCACATAAAAATAAAATTATCATGCTCCGGAATCAATGTTATCAGTCATACTCAGTCTCAGTCTTTGAAATCACAATTGTTCGATCAGGGTGATTTATCGTTTATAATGTCGTGAAATGTTTTTACTGTCATGATGTCACATTAATAGAATTCTGTTGTTCGGGATCTCGTCTCGATGACGGCTCTGGTTTCGATGTTTGGGGAAGATTTGAAGTATCTTGGTTGGTTCGTTGTTTGGACCAGCTGTTCTTCCATTGGGATACGAATACTTCTTGATTGTTCTTTTAATTTGAGGGTTTTGTTTCTTTCTTTGCTGGAATTGGGTTTGAGTGCAATCAGGCTCAGTATGGTGATGTTTATCATCAGACTTGCCGCTAATAGGATCAATATTGTGAGGGGTTCAGATTCTCTTAGTTCTACTACTCTGGGTTTGTTTATCACTTCTCTCAATTGGGTCGTATCTGTAATTTCTGATTTTTCGGGTTTGTTGACTTTGTTTTCTTCCGAGGTGACAGCTTTCTTTATTTTCTCTAGGGTTTTAATCATCTGCTCGGAGTTCATTGGGTTTTTGTTTATGGTAGTTAGGATTTCTCTTGTCATTTCTTTCAAGGTTTTCGTTACCTCATTTTTAATGCTGGGTTCCTCTTTGATGGTGGAAATTAATTTTCCTCTCATTTCCTCTAAAGATTTCACTACTATTTCGCAATTGCTTGAACGTCCATTGGCGGCTGTTGTTACCTGTTGTTTTATTTCCTCTAATATTATTACCATCATTCTCATTGCGGATGGATCTGTTTGGGGTTCTTTCTTCGATTTCTGACTTTGACATTGTTTGGCTAATGTTGCTATCTGGGTTCTGATAGCTTTCATTTCTTGTTCTAAGATTGTTTTTATTATCTGAGCCCTTTGCACTTCCGTCGAACTTTCAGTTGTTGGTGGACATTGCGAACATTGCAACTTGATTTGTTCGCATTCCTCATTGGGTTTTTCGCAGATTGATTTAAAGCTACCACATGTGCTATCTTCTCTTCGGTATGGGTATTCTTTCCGGCATTTAATCATTGATTCTTCAGCTTGTAGGATTCTGGGCATTGTCATTATAATTATTACCACGATTAGGCTTCTCATCTTTACATATACATATACGTTAATAATAGTTACTTGGCTTTATTTACAATTTATTTACACAGGTATTTTATCTCATTTATTGGGAGCCACCGACCTCATCCCTTAATTTTACGGGAGGTTCAGGTGTTCGTCTTTTGCTCAACTCGTTCAGTCTTATTACTTCGAGTTGCGTTGCTATCAACTGTCTTTTTAATTCTGGTATTTCTTGTAATTGCTTCTCTATACTTTTCCATTTTCTTTGCTTGATGGTTATTGCCGTCTGCAACGCTTGCATGCTTCGTCGTTTTCGATTTAAGATTCTCCGGTAATTTTCTTTCAACTTCCATTGCTTTTCTGTTTCCTCTCTTTGTTCCTTGATCTCCTCCTTGAGTCTTGTGTTTCTCTTGTCGACCTTTTTACTTTCTCGCATCCTCGTTTTTGCATAAGCGTATTGTGCTTCCAATTGTTCGATATAAACTTGGTCGATATTCACCATCTTTTTCAACTTCCTTGTTTCCGATTTCCAATAGTCTTCGATTACTGCCTGAGCTCTCAACTCTACTATCTCTTGTCTCAGGTTTTTATTCTCCGCCTCTTTTAGTTTCGATTCATTTATTTCCCTCAAAATTTCCTGCTTGACAGTGTTTATTAATCTTCTTGATTGAACAATATGCTGTCTCAATCTCGTAATCTCTACATTTTGATTTGCGATTTTCGTTTTGGATAAATTCTTGCTAATTCTCCATTTATTATAATATTTTATCGGTCCTTGTTTGATCGGTATCGTATTCTGGCTTTGTTCAGGTTGGTCATCTGACCTTCTCTCGTTACTCGTTGATTCTCTTTCTTTTAAATAATTCATATCTACAAAAATATACATGTCATATTTCCTTTCGTCTTCTTTTTATTCTGAATTCTTGGTTTTGTAATTTTTATTTGGTTTTGGTTTTATGATTTTTTTTTTTTTTTTTTTTTTTTTTTTTTTTTTTTTTAATCATTCTTATTTACAGACAACATCTCCCTTCGCCTAAATCCATGTTGCGTTATTTTGTTCGTTATTTTCTTCGAAGCCTTCATCTGTTGTGACTTCGGCAGGCTGTGGCACTTGCAACGGGAACGGGTAGAGTGGCATTAATAATATTGGTGGTTGTCTTCTTAACCGATCTACTTCCTCCCGCAATTCCGTTGAGATGTTTATTTCTTCATCCAACAGAAACGTTAATCTACTTTCGTTTTCTATCATCTCATCCAATTCCTCTTCTAATCGTTGGGTTTTTTCAAGCCTTTTCAACTTCTCGATTTCTGCTCTCAGATTCGCTTCATTTTCTTCGAAGCATCGTTTTATTATCTCGGTTTCCTGTTTGGCTTGTTGAATTGCCCTATCGCACTCCTCTCTACATTTCGCATTAAGCGCAATCTGATGCTTCCAATTCACATCCCTTTGGGTGTACATTCCTTTATATCCGTTCCTCTCTTGATTAGCTTCCTCTACCTCTGTTTGTAATTGTCGGATCTGTCGATCTTGGTCTGTCAATTGTTGTTCCCATCTCTTTTCCTGGTATTCATACCTTCTTATCTCTCGAGTCTGTTTCTTTATGACTCTCCGTCTACCGTCGCTGGTCCGCGTCTTGATTCTATGTTCTCTACTCAATCGGCTAATCTCATCTTTTTGGTTTTCTATCGTTTCCCACATTTTAAATTCGTCTCTTTCCATCAGTTTCATTGGTAACTGTCTTAACTCCTCTTTGGTCTCTTTCCAATTCTTTTTCCATTTTCGGGCTTGATGCTTGAGACACTTTTCGGTTTCCTCAAATTTCTGCTGTCGTTTTCTCCACTCTACTTCTTCTTCTTCTCGCTGTGTAGCCCTTGCTTCGTAAAATTCTTGGTCTGCTTTTCGTAATCGCAGTTGTTCCTTGCTACTGATTTTCCAATAGAGCACTTGAGTTTGGCTTCCTAGGTATTTGTACTTCCATTTCTGAGCTTGTATTTTTATTTGTGTGTTAATTCGCTCTAATACGTTATCTTTAACGATTGGTTCTTTACGTGGTGTTTTCCTCCCTTGTCCCCTGACTTCGCTTAGGGTCCTTTTGCATCTTTCCCATTTTTCTTTCATCATTGCACATTGGTTCTTTGCTTCTTCTAGTTCTGCCTTATAACCTCGTATTTGATGTTCGTGACTATCATTCTGCCTTGTTTGGAGGGTTTCGTATTTTCGTTTCCATTGTTGCGCTTGTAGTTTTATTCGTTCCGTTTTACGCTGTTCCTCCTCATAATGCTCCTTTGCTTCCCTAAGTTGTTCTTTTTGCATTATTATTTCTCCGCATAATCCAACTATCTCCATAATCCGCTGAGTTCGTAAGTTCGAGAGCTCTTCCTCCAATTCTTGGTATGTTGAGGTATTTCTCACATCCTCGGTTAATTCTTCTACCTGTTTCATCCACTTCTCTTTTGCTGCTAGTGCTTCCGCCTTCTCTACTTCTAACTCTTGTTGCTTTTTCTCATACATGGTTTTGTACATTTCTATTTCTCTCTTTACTCTTTCTGCTTCGTATGTTTGTATGATGGATTTGTACTGTTCGAGTTGTTGCATCTCGGTTTCCACATAGGTTTGTGATTCTTTATTCATTGTCTAAATAATTACACTATTACTACCACTATTATTTCATACATTTATTATCTACACTTTATACACGGAATTTAATTTTTGTTATTGATCGGCGTAGCGAAATCCTTTGATTCGCTGCGCAATCCTCTGTCTACACATTGGACATTCCTTTATTTTCCTACTACACGTGGCACATGCGATTAAATGTCCGCATGGCATATGAATAACTTCTACACTCCTCTCCCAACACATAGTACATGTGATATCTCGTAAGATAGCTGCTTTGACCATTGATTCTTCTTTTATTTTTGTTTCAGGTTTTTCCCTATACTGAGTTATCGCTCTGATCATATCGTACGTTGTTGTTGGTATATGTATGTTTTTCTGTAATCTCTCTCTAATCATGTTCTTTGCCCTTGTCGTGCCTATTCCGGCTGCTTTCAACGCTCTGCACATGTTAGGCTTGTCTACAACTTCGTCAACCTCTTCTTCTGTTACTAGTACTTCCGGATATTCGGTTTCTTGTTCGTTGTGGTATAGGCACCATGCTTGATGTCTAATTTCTGGTATGCCTTCTTCCGGTAACCTCTGTTGGCTTTCGCATCTTTCACACTTGAGTATTTGCTTCTCTGTTAGGTAGAATCCTCTTATCGCTAGTTCGGGTCCTCTCGTATCATCTCCGAACGTTTTCATTCTATTATCCGCTATTTGCGTGAGGAATTCCCCTTCACAAGTTGGAACATATTCATCAACGATTCTGGTTATTGCGATGCTCATTTTCCCTCCTTTTTCGTCTTCGGTTTTCAATTTCTCCAAGGCTTCGTATTTGATTTCCGGTTTGTTGTGTACATCAAATCCCAGTACGAACGGACAAGTTGGAAATCGTTTACGATGTTCCTCCTTTGGGTGTTCTCCTTTTTTCCATTCCGCTAATTTCCCTTTACAGAAACGACACGTTACTTGATCGGGTATCTCTGGTTTTCCGGAGAAGAAAAATCCGTTGAGTGCCAACGCTCGGCTCTGTTCCTTGGTGAAAATGGTCTGGTGTTCAAATGACCGGTATCTCTGGTTCTCGCATCTGAATTGCTTACTATCTCCCTGTTTCAAATTCCCATGTACTAAACTATAATCATTTCCCATTCTTTGATAATACGCGAAACCGCTTGGTTTCGTTTTGCTGACTTCCACATCTCTCGTTCTTTCTCTAGATGGCGTATCGTCTTCTTCTTCTCTCATTATGATCGTTTTCTTTCGGATGTTCGGTTTCTCTTGGTTACTCATCTATAATAAATTTCATCATTTCCTTTTGCATTTTCCTTTTTCTAATTTTTGTGGTTTTGGTGAATTATTTTACTTTATATAGTAGCTTTATAATTACTTTACATAATTACTTTACATTGTTTTTTACAAAATATTTACAGTTTCCTTCTATCCGCCTATCGTATTTCTATTGTGGGTCCTACCTCGTCTAGTTCAATTAGGAAGAATATGGTGTCCTTTTCTATGTAGGAACCGTCATTGAACTGGTATAGCTGCATAAACTCTGCTACTCCTACCGCAGGATTAACCTCTGTAATCGGTTTATTCCATGCTGGACTTGATGCTCGACAGCACATTATATGTGTCTTTTTTGACCCTAAGAGGGATATTTTTAATTTATGTCGGAATGGCCATACTATTAGGTCGTCAAACTCTCCTTTACAGATTTGCATATAGAATGACATGCATCGATCTTTAAAATTTCCCTCACCATTTGGGAACCACATCAATTTCATCTTGTATCCATGTTTCTTGGCGTAGAATGGTTTGCTCACTATCGTTGTCTGGATTCCTTGCTTTGCTCGCTCCATTATTTCCGTTATTCCTTGGATTTTCCACATATATGGTAATATTGGTAGTTCCTCTGTTGTCAGTTCCTTTGCCATCCATTTGGTTTGTAGTTTATTTACTTCGACTAATTTGTCGTCTAATTTCAACATTCTTTGTATTACGGCTTCTCTCGTATTTTCGAAGCTTTCCTGTGAGCTCAGCATTTCTTTTATCATGATTTTGTGTGATTTGAGTTCGTCTTTGACGTCTTCGATTGCTCTTGCTGTTAACTCTATTGCTCTCATCATCTTTTGCATGTGCTCGAATGTATTCTCCTCCACATGCTTTTTCATTTCTTCTGCTGGTAATTGTGCTCTACAATCGAATGTCACCATTGGGCATTTTATTGCTTTTCTCGTGCATATCTCCCAATGTTCATTTAACCTGACGTTGTTAATTTCTCCACACTCGTTTGGACATCTCCCTGTGTATTCATCGCAAATCCGTCTTTCTACTGCGTTTCGATGTTCCATTTCGATCTCTCTCCAATTAGCAGTTTCTCCGCAAAATTCACATTTTTCCGTTCGCGCTTCGCATTCTCCTTTATGTTTGATTTTTTCTTTTCGTAAAAATTTTTTCGTACATGCTTCGCATTCTAATTCTAAATATTCACATATGTCTGTATGAGCTCTTAATTCCTTTACTCGACCTGTCCATTCGCATGACCTTTGAGGACATCTTATTTTCACTTCTCTGATTTCCCGGTTCATTGCTCTATCCGGTATTGTACCAGTAGGAACCAACTTAAATGCTTCTCCACATCCTGGACAAGTTTCTCGCTTTAGTTTGGCTAATCTTATATCGCACCCTCGGCACAATCTGCAACCGCATCGAGTTTGGCTTGCTCCAATTAATAGTTTTCTACATGCTGCATCGGCACATAATAGTCTCTCTTCGAACTCGTCCGGCTCGGCTTGGTATTTTCTCATCAACTCATAGTTAATCTTTTGTTCCTCTGCTTCTCTCCGGTTCTCTTCCGCTTTGTTTTGCATTCTACAATGATAACTTTTTAATCTTGGGATTCTACTTGGTTATAACTCTATTTATTTACAGGATTATTTACATTTTACTCCTTTCTCTCCTATACATCTATCGTCGAGTCCGGTTCTCCAGTTCCTGGCAGCCCGGTCATCCACTCGACTAAACTGGTAATATCATCATGTTGTCGATTCTCGTGTAACCTTCTAATTTCTCCCGCTTGCCATCTGACTTGGGTTATTAACTGGTTATTATTATATTCTAGTTGCGCGATTATTTGGTGTTGTTCCTCTATTTTGGTAATGTATATTGCATTTCTATTAATACTCTCTATCAGCGCCATTTGATTTCGTATCCAATGTTCTTGAGTCTGATTTGTTAGTTGTGTCATTAGTTCACATTGTGTCCTCCACATGGATCCTGTTGACTGACTCGGCTGGTTTGGTACGTTCATTTCTATCATGTCCGCTGGATGCACATTCATTAGTGGCTGCTCTCCCACTTCAACAACATGTGGTATCTCATTTGGGTGTTCTTGCTCTTCGTTTCTCTGGTTCATTTCCTATTATAATACATGGTCATCATACTTGCTTTTGATTTTTCTACATATTGTTTTAATTTACTACTTTTATTATGTACATGCTACTACTATTATTACTACTTTTATCGTTTCATTTATACATTATTTACAACGACTCCTCCTCTTGTTATACCAGTGTCGCCATGGGGCCGGAATGCAGCGTGCGCATTCCCCCATATCTTTCGTCCGTTAGTCGGTATATATCGACTTCGTGTGTCCATTCGTTAGGTGTGGGTATTCTTGGTAGTTCCGACATCCACAATCCGCTGGATCCGTGATCCTCTACCACCTCGTATTCTTCTAGATTCAGGTTCTCTGTTGGAATACCGTATTCAAATTTTTCTACCTTGGGCCATTTTCTTCGGTTTCTCGGTTTTTGTTTACATCTTTTGGTGGTTCTTATCCATTGAATCATTACTAACGCTATTATCGTACTTACTATCACGCTAGTTATCCATATCATCTTTGTAATTATCGTTGTTCCATTGTTTGTTTTTTCTGTCGTTAATACTGTACTGCCTGTAGTATTCGTTTCTGGTGTCTTGATTTTCTTGAATGCTTGATGTAATCGTTCCTTCTCCTTCTCTGTTAGGTGACTGTGATTTTCTCGTTTCTCTTCCCTTTCTTGGTCTCGGGGTATCCCTGGTATGTTTGTTAATTGGGGTTTTTGTCGAGTTATTGGCTGACATACGCTGGTTCCTCTTCCTTTCTTAAGGATACATACTTGGTATCGCTCTTTTCGTTTTCCCATCTCCATTTTGACGTCTGCACCTTGGTCTATTGGTGTTGTTGTACAGTCGATTATTCCCGTCTTATCCATTACACATATCCTTATGATTGGTTCTCCTTCTTGGTTTTTGACTGTAATTACCTCTTCACCTTTCTTGTTGAGGTTAATAGTTATCTGCACTTCCCGTCTTTCATCTTTAATCACTTCGTTAATCCATGTTTTTGTTGTTGTTATTAATTCAGTTTGATTTTGCTCTGTTGTTGTTTTTGTACTAACTGATTTGTTTGGCTTCTTGGTTGTTATCCCCCTCAATGGATCTTGTTTCATTGCCATACTCTTTGGCTTGTCTTTTCTTGGTGCAGTTCTTGTTCCTTTACATACTACTATCCCTTGTGTTCCTGCGCATACTACAGTAGGGGTATTTGGTTTGACCTCTCCCCAGAAGAATTTGTGGTCTTGTGTCATATCAGTTATTATGCATATGTCTCTGTCTTCTCTGATGCATACATGTGTAATTGATCGACTCCCTTTATCTTCAATTTCAATACCTTCTTCCAAAATGTTGAGTTGAAAATGTACTCCGGTTTCATTGGCTCTTTCTAGCTCCATTTCCTCTGTTGATATGTCTCTACAGATGTCATGATCTCCACATAGCCTGGGATCTCTTTTTTGGCTGCTAAAGATCTTTCCTTTTGTTATCGATCTGAAATCACAACTTACTCCTGTTCCTTCCATTAGTTGCACACATATTCCGACGGCGTTTCCGTCGTAATCACTGACTTTTATCATAAATACTTCGCCTTCTTGGAAAGCTTCTCTTACGATTCTCATATTTTTCGTTTCTGTTAAACAGATAGATGTTAATATTATAAATATTCTTTGTAGTAGGATTGGCTGGATTTGATTTCGACCCCCTGTGTCGAGTAGTGGGGACTTTCGCTTTTTGTTTTCTGTTTTGTCGAATCCTTGATCTTCGCCTCGACATTGGTCATCTTCGTCTTCTTCTAGCTCCTCATCATTATCCGTTGTTTCTCCACCTTCTGGATTCCGTTTTCTGTCATTTCCTTCTGGGTTTTTGTCGTTATCCCCCATCTTTTCATTGTCATCACCATCGTCTTCTTCTAGCTCCTCATCATTATCCGTTGTTTCTCCACCTTCTGGATTCCGTTTTCTGTCATTTCCTTCTGGGTTTTTGTCGTTATCCCCCATCTTTTCATTGTCATCACCATCGTCATTTCTCTCACCCGGGGTTTTCCCAAAAATGTCGTCCTCGACATTTGCTGCTTTGATCATCTCCTCGTATTTTTTAATTATCTCTTTCTTGTCGTTGTGGATACTTTCTCGTTCTTCTTTGGTTCCGTTGTTGGCGCTGTTACTTGTTTCTCCCCTCAACATGAATATCCGTCTTGTCTGTGATCTAGTTAATCTACCGCTTACTTCTGGTTCTGTTGTGGCATTTGTTTGTGATCTCGTGATTATCTTCCTTGTTTCTGGGTCTTTAGTGGCAGTTTTTGCTACTGCTTTACATCGACATGTATTCACGTATATGGGTCTAATTAGTGGATTGTTAACCAATTTTACTCGAGCGTTGTTCTCGTTTACATAGATGATTTCATATGGCCCTCTGCCATTACGTTGTAATTTCTTTGCTGTTCCTGGGATTAATTCGGGTGTTTCTATAATAACCCAATCTCCTACTTTAAATTGATGGTTTTGCACGTTCTTCTTTTTATCATGTAATTCCTTATAACTTTCCTGGTTGAATCGGATGTTCATTCCTGCGGTTTTCCATATTTCCTGCATTCTCTCTTTGAACTTGGTCACATAATCATCTATCTCCATATATTGCGAGATTGGTGGTTGGTATTCGAGATCCATCGGCATGTTGCATTCTCTTCCGTACATGAGTTTAAACGGACTGATTTTTGTTGCTGAGTGTATTGACATTCGGTAAGCCATTAGACACAACTTAATATATTCATCCCAATCCTTTTGATGTTTACTTACATAATTTGACATCATGTCTATTAGTATGCCGTTAAATCTTTCTGTCTGACCATTCGTTTGCGGGTGGTACGGCGAGGTTCTCAATTTGGCAATTCTGAAATAATTTGTCACTTCATTTATTATCTCGCTCATGAAATTAGTTCCTTGGTCAGTTAAGATTTGTTTTGGTGTTCCATATCTGCAGCAGATCTCTTCCACTAATATCCTTGCCACCGTTCGTGCTTTTTGATCCGGCATCGCAAATGCTTCCGGGAACTTTGTTAGATAATCAGTTATTACCAATATATACACATTTCCACTGTTAGTCTCTGGTAGTGGTCCAACTACATCCATTGCAATCATTGTCATTGGTTCTGGCGGTATCGGCATTGGTTTCAGGGGCGGTTTTAATTTACTGCCTGTTGTTTTCCTAGTTGCGCATATCAAACAGTTCTTTATCCATTCCTTCACGTCATCGCTCATATTTGGCCAGTAATATTTCTGTTTAAGCCTTGCTTCTGTTTTCTTGGCTGACATATGTCCGCCCAATTTACCGTCATGGTATTGAATCATTATTTCTTTCCGTCTACTTTCCGGTAAGCACATCAACCGTTTGTCGCCATCCATTACCAATAGCCATCCTTTCTCGATCGTATATCTGTGACGATTTTTCTCCATGTGTTCTTTTAATCGATCATCGTTGTTAAATATTTTCATATCGTTTTTATCTAGGAACTCGATTATTAGTTTCAATTCATTGTCCTCTTTTTGTTCATTCCTTAGATTGGTAAAATCGATATCTTCCGCGATTATCAGGCATATTCGTCTGACGTCATGATCCATGAGTTCCTCAAATACAAATCTCGACATGCAATCCGCATTTGCGTTTGCTTTTCCTGACTTGAACTTGATGTATGGGGAATATTCTTGTAATTGCATTGCCCATCTCATTAATCGGCTAGATGCTTCTTTGTGTTGGCCCAACCAAACTAGAGGTTGATGGTCCGTAGTAATAATTATTTCGTGTCCCCACAATAAATATTTAAAATGTTTTATCGCCTGGATTATTGCTAAGGCTTCTCTTTCTGTGACTGAGTAGTTCTTTTCGTGCTTTTTGAACGTCTTACTATAATATCCGATAACTCTTTCTCGTTTCTCCTCATCCCATTGTCCTAGCACAGCTCCTGATGCATATCCACTTGCATCGGTTGCTAATAGAAAAGGCTTCTTAAAATCTGGGTGTATTAGAATAGGTGAGGCTATTAGTTTATCTCTTAATGATTCGAATGCTATTTGCTGTTCTCTTTCCCACAGAAATGGGGTGTCTTTTTTCGTTAGTTCCTGAATTGGTTTTGCTATGGTTGCATAATTTTTGATGAACTTGCGGTAGTATCCGCATAATCCCAGAAATTCTTGTACGTGAGTCACGGTCTTCGGTATCGGACAATTCTTTATCTTTTCCACATTTCTCGGATCTGGTTCTTTTCCTTTTGCCGACACAATATGTCCTAAAAATGTGACTCTCTCCTTTGCCCAATCGCATTTTGACGGTTTCAATTTCAGCTTCCATTGTTTCAGTCTCACGAATACGTTCCTGATGTCGATTAAGTGTTGTTCGAAAGTACCTGAATATATTAGCAGGTCATCAATATACACCATACATTGTTTAATTCCGTGTGTCACAAAGTTCATACACCTTTGAAACGAAGCAGGTGCGTTTGTTAATCCAAATGGCATCTTTTTAAACTGATATAGGTCTTTTCCGATGGTAAAGGCTGTCTTTTCTCTATCTTCCTCTTTAACTTTAATTTGCCAGTATCCACTCTTTAAATCTAAAGATGTAAAGTATGCTGCTCCATGCAACATCTGTAACATTTCGTTTATGTCTGGCAGTGGGTACGTATCCCGTTTAGTTACTGCATTCAACCTTCGATAATCAATACAAAATCTCTGTGTGCCATCTTTCTTTTTGACCATTACTACTGGAAATTGCCATGGTGAGCAACTAGGTTCTATAACACCGGCATCTAACATCTTTTGTACTTCCTCCTCTGCCACTGTTTTTTGTGCTTCGGCCAATCGATATGGCCTCAAGGTTATGGGTGTTTCATCTGTTAATGGTATAATATGTTGAGTTACGTCACTGGTACCCAAATCCAAATCTGAAGCCGCAAAAATATCTTTAAACTCAATCAGTAGTTGCCTGAGTTGTTCCTTTTCGTCTTCATTTAGGAGTTCGCTATCGATGGTCCATAATTCTTTTTCGTCTGCTCCTTCGCTTTTTATCTCTGGCAGCTCAATGTTCATCATTGGTGTGAGTTTCCCGAGTCTCTCGTTTTCATAGATTACTTTATCTTCCTCGTCAAAATTGGTGATGTTGATGGGTATCTCGTTATCCTCGTTTATACTGACTATCTCTCTTGCCAATGGTAGCTCTCTTCTCTTCTCGAATTTTTGACTTGGTTCGAATATCATATCTCCTTTGGCTTCGTTATCGACCTTGACATAACATATTGTCTGGGTGCGTGCTGGTATTATCATTTTTTCGGAACATCTTACTTCTGTTCTCATTGTGCATATCTGTCCCGTTTTATCTTTTAATTTCATGGAGCTCAAATCAATCACAATTTCCTTTAACAATTCCGGCATTACATCTGTTCCAATGATACATGATACGCTTAGCTGTCTAATAACTGCGAGGTACGTTGTAACTTTAACCCCTTTGTATTCGATCGTTGACCATACTCTTCCTACCACCGCTATGGATTGTTTGCTGCATGTTATTACATCCATGGTTGTCTCTTCAATGCATGGCCAGAGTCTGCCTGGTAGCATATTCATATTTATTGCCGAAATGTTTGCTCCGGTATCGATCATTGCGTCCATTTCTATTCCGTTTACTTCGACCGTGATGGTTAATGATGGTCCGGCTGGTGTCTGTAATACCGCAATCGTTCGTGTCTCCACTTCTTGTTCTACACTTTTAGCCTGTTTGATCATCGTTGGATCCATTGCTGCCCAATTTGGTTCATAAGCTGTTGGATAAATGTTCGGTATGGGAAATCTTCCGGTTCCCATTCTTATCCGTTCTCTCATTGTTCCTGGTCGTCGCATTGGTCCGTTAGTTGGTGCCTGTAAATATGGGACCTGTAAATACGGTGATCCCCATGGTTTCATTTTTTCGTTTTCCCAAGTGGCTGTATTTTTATTTATCAACATTGCTCCTCCTTGGTTATTATCATCGTCGTCGAAATCATCATTGTCGTTGTCACTATCATCGTCTCGTCTGAGGTTCATCCACTTTTTCCACTTCCCGGTTCTTTTTGCTTTCTCTTGAGTCCTTTCTGCTTCTAATCTCATTATCACTTTGAACTTACGTCCGACTTCTTCGTCTGTCCCTTTCATTTGCGTTAATATTTTCAACAATCTCTTTATTCGATGGATATCCTTTGAGTGTCCATGTAGCACCATTGTCTTCGCTAAGAACGGTAAAAATCCAATTGCAAGTTTCCAATTTACTTTTCTCTCACGCTTATAGATGTCAAAACATGCTAGCATCTGGGTTAGTATTACTCTGACTATTTGTATTATCAGAATAATTCCGAGTATCCCTGCCATCATTTGGCCAAATACCAAAAATCGACCCCACATAGCCTTCATCATGTTTGCTGTTGCTTGTTGATAGTGACTTGGTGATAATAATAGCTCGTAGTTCGGGCTCTCCCCATAATTATTTCCTCCAGAAATAGTCACTATATTTGATAGGATCGCTTGTCTTTGTGCTGGGAATAACATGTGGGCTCTTGCTGATTCAAGATCTTTTGGTGTATATAATCCACTCTGTGATACGTCTATCGGCTTGAACTCTAGTTCTGTTGTTAGTTCCGTCAATCCGAATTTCTTGGGTGTTACTACGATTGTTTTACTTGGAAATTGAACCCATTGTCCATCTTCTTTTTCGTACATTGGTCCATATGCATTACTGCAATTAAACAGATTTGGCTGAAACCCTACCGGGTTCATTATCCTGGTGACTGCTTGCACAAACCTGGGTTTACCTTCGTGAATGATTTCGAGTTCGTTTGCACATTTATCCCTTGGTATTGTAGGGTTTTCCGGCAATCTTGCCATTATCTTTTTGCATTGGTAGGTGTACATCACTTCGCCTACAATTCGTCCGAAATATCCTTCCTGTAATGGTAGTAACGGGATTGCGTTATCTGGATTTGTAATCGCCATTGCTAATTTCGTTCTCAATATTTCTTTGTTGAGCAGGCAATCGTTTCTCAACAGATCATGGTAGACTTTTTCCGTGGATGTTAATCCTCGGTGGTATAAGAAATCCATCTTGTTATTAGCATATAAATATAATTTGACATCCTTTTCGCTTAGCCTTCCGACTGCATTTGCTAGGGTTCTCCTCGACAAGTAGATTCCTTTGTAATTGGTGCTGATCACCATCTCATCGCATTTACTCACCATTTTGTTCTTTATGAACCTCATTCCTATTCCATCGTCTTTGGAGATTATCGCTGTAGGTGTTACTTCCGATTCTAATTTCGATGTTATTACGTCTTCTCTGAATCCTTTCCTTGCTCTCAATTCCTCCATCGCTCGTCTCTCTGCTTCTCCTTTTGGTTCACTGTACACTTTCCCTTGGATTTCTTCGAATATTGCTGTCTTGAGTAACATTAGTCGACATACTTTCTGATCTGCGTGGTATACCAGAGTTGACATTCCGGTTGAACATGATCGATCTGATGCGAGACAGCTTGGGTATTTCTTCATTGCTTGCGTGTCAGGGTCAAAATAGCCTTGATACCTTTCTAATTTAGCTTCGTAGCTTTCTATTACGACCACTCCACTAACCAGTTGTCCGTTCAAGGTGTATGTTCCTGTCTCACATGTTCCGTCTCCTTTAGTGATTCTGCCCGCCGTATATACGCGAGTCGTTTTTATTTTTCCTGGTTCTGCAGCGATTTCAATCCCTTGCCTTAAGTGGATTCTCCCCGATCGGAATCCTTCCTCGCATTCTTCTCTTGATAGTAATATTACTGTCGATTCCAATCCCGGTTCTATGATTGTTGAGTGTGAGGATGTACCGCAGTGATGTGCGAATATCTTTCTCGTTACCGTACACTCTTGGACCATGGTTTTGATGAAATCAGCTTCTTGATATACGTTGTACGAGACTGATGCCATGACTGTTTGTAATTTTCTTGGGTTTGCCGCTTTACAGTCTTCCGTATCCTTTAATGAATATTTCTCATGGATTTTTATGTTGTCGCAGTCGTATACTGCAAATGACTCCGTTCCTTTGATACACATCATCCATATCAATATCGTGGTTATTATGGCATTCATTCCTTTTCGGCTTGCTCTTGGGTCGTTCATATTGATTGTCCCTTCGAATTCAGTTAGCAAATCGCGTAACTTTGCTTGCATCACTTCCGTTTGATCTTTCTTCCCAGTTGACTCGATGAAGCTTCTCCATCCCCCTTGTTCAAGTATATATGGTTCTATTGATCGTTTGATTATTTCTGTTACCGTGAATTCGTAACCAGTTGCGTTATATTTTGGCATTCGTTTTTTATACTGACCAATAACGTTATATACTAAATATGCTAATCCCACTAAAAATCGATTTTGGTCCTCTGATCTACTTAATAGATGTTCCATAATTAATCTGAGTTCCACGGGATCCTTTAACGTTAATCGAATTTTATTATCCATGATTTTCATTATTATCGGTTTCAATACCGCCCATAATTGTTTGGCTTCGATCGGGATATTATCCTTCCTCATTACTCTTTTCACATCTGGATTTGCTAACGCTAGCATGTTAGCTAATAAGTCGTTTATCCATCGTGTCCCTTGTTCTCGGACGCTTGTCTTCACTTTAACTTGTTTTACTAATGCACTTAGTTTATCCATTTTAGTTTTTACCTGTTCCATTTGCGCCTGAATTTTGGATTTTGGTTCTACCTCTGCCTTATCTGTTTTTGGTCTTCCCCTTGTTCGTCGATCCATGGCTGTTCCGGTTTCTCTCCTTTTTGGCGGATTGTAAGTTGTATCTTTTGACGTGGTCGCTCCTGGATCTACTCTCCAGTTGCTCCATTCATCGGTTGTGGTTACATCCTTATTGGTACCTCTTTCTATATTATCTAAATCCGTCTCGGCTTCCGTCGTTTCTACTGGTTGTCTCTGCGCACACACAAATCCATCTAAATCATCAGTTGTCGGTTCACCTTCGTCGATAAATAGATCTCCTGATTGCGATGCTCTCATAATCTCGCCTGCTTCCACTATCTCCTGTAATTCGTCTAGTATTTCGTCTTCTCCCGTTGTTTCGATCGTTACTTCACTAACCGCATTTGGAACTTCTGGTGTGTCCAGACTTCCTGGTTGTTGGGCGGATGATTTTTGCTTTATCTCTCTTCTCCTTAACTCTCTACCTGCAATTTTACTCACCGTTAATCTATTCACAATTTCTCCTTGGAGTGGTGTCACACCAATCTCAATATCGTCGTCTAACGATCGACCCTCGTGTTGTAAGTGGAATGGGAGTTCATAAGGTATTCTCTTTTTAACTTCCCTGACCTTGGCTGTTGTGTAGAATTCCTTTTCCATTGGTTCAAAATCTGGCAAGAATATTTTTAGTTGATATTTCTCGGGTGAGTTTTCGGCCCATTCTTGTTGTTTCCATTTCCGGATGATTTCACCAAATTGTTCAGGGTACCATACGTATATCCGTCGATATTCCTCGATCGCTTTAACGATTTTTCGTAGGTTTTGAATCCTTTTGCATGATTCGGCTATCCATTTTGCTAGTTCTACCACCGCTCTTCGACGATTTTTCGCACCGTTTTGTAATATTTCTATCAACTCCTTACATTTTTGTGCTTCCAACAATGTTGCTGCTTCCTCCTCATCTGCATCTGCGTCTATTGGTAGATGTCCTGAATCAGGCACTCTTCTCCTCATCATACAGATTCTCGGTTGATTTTCTGGTATGTTCAGTCGTTGGTTCATTTCTTGTTCTGTTTCAACTTCTACTCCGATCTGGATAGCATTGTCTTTCACAAATATTGACTGCTCATTCTCAATGTAATTTAGACGTATTAATTTAGGTGTCCCTGAAGCGATATTTTCTGATGTTGTTGGTCGTTGATAGCAGGCGCTCCTTGGATCTGGTTTCAATGTTTCCTTATGTATGTTAAGGCTATCTTTCAGTGGTTCGATCGCTATCGTCACTTTTCTGTTAAATGGCCATGGTACCTTGTCGTCATAATTCCCTTTGCAGATGATGAAGAATGCTGACACGTAACTTCCTTTTCCTACCCCGTCTCCGTTCGGGTATATTCGCAATTTCATCTTGTATTCACCTAATCCAGAATAGAACGATGGGCTTACTAATCGTGTGATTTTCTCTTTTTTTGCTAATTTTATCTTTTCCATCCAATTCTCGATTTTCCACGTGAATGGTGCTAACCTTACCGGTTCTCGTATCTCCTCATCTTCTCCTGATTGTAATTCATTTGGGAATTCTTGTGGCAATATGTCCTGGTAAGTATCGATCGGTTTCTCTCTTACCCATACTGCTGCGATTTCTTCTGGTATATTATCTATCCAATTTGGTTCCAACTTTTGCTGTTCCCAATCCCATCGAGCTTCGCTTTCGATCCACACCTTTTTCCATGGTGTCAGTTTGCAATCTTCGTCGTTGAAGGCTGCTAGTTTTAGTTTATCATCCTTTAGCCAATGGTTATAGATGTCTATTATTCGATCCATCTTTGCTCTCATTCCCCATTGGAATCTTTTAATTTGTTGCTCGGTTTTAGTGGCGTTTTTGTGCCCACCAGATGGTTCATCCATCGCGACTATATTGATGACGGCTCCATCTTCCCAGATTCCTAGTTCGTAAATTACAGTTCGGTCTCCTCTTTCTAGCATGTGCCGGTTGTACATTATTATCACATCTTCGATCATTCCATCCTCACTATTTTCTCGCGCTTTTTGGATGATTTCTTGATCTATGATTTGCACTAACTCGTCAACTTGGCAATCGGGATTGACTTCTATTATTTGTTTATCTTCATTTGGCAGCTTCACCTTTATTTTTATCGTTTCTTGTTCACATTTGGTTCTCTCGTATTCTCCGTATTTTGCTATCAGTTCCGTTGCTCGTTTATCTTCAAATCTCATAATTTCTGTGTCTCGTACGTCTTTGACAAATTGTTTCATTAGTTGTGGCCATCTTTCTCTTAGTCTATTAATATATTTCCTTGCCTGATCGATAGCTTGTTTGACCAAGATTATTTGATTTTCTTTCATTATTTTTCGTTCGATCTTTTCCAATTCCGGTTCCACTTCATTGTCAAATACTTGTTGAATTTTCTTGAACATTTCTGCTGCCGATTCGTCATCTCTGGTTTTCTCTAAGGTCAAGATATTAGTTTCGTTTGGCCATATCATCGCATCCACCAAATGTATGCCCATTTTAACTTTGTAACCATCTACATATAATTGTTTATTTTTGTGGCTCGTTCCCATCTTTTCCTGTACCCAGTTGTACAGTTCATCGGTATTTGTTCCTTTTAATTCAATAGTCTGTATCTGAATCTCGGGGTGTTGAATACTTACTTGATATTGATCTGGGTCTGCTTCCTTTAGTTTCTCTTTATACTTTGTTGCCAGATCTTTCCATGCTGCCGTTATTATACCTCCTTCACACTGGTATACTTGAGTTATAAGTTTTAAGCATTTTCTGTATGTTGTCTCGTTGATGTAGCTCTCATTTCGCTCTATTTCTGTTACTGTGTCGAGAATTTCCTCGAATATCTCTTCATCATCTTTTTCTATCATTGATTTCATGTCATCATTTTCACCCTCATCACTACTTTGAGGTGTTTCACTGTTTGGAGGTGTTTTCGGTTCGTTGTTTTCCTCACTTGACTGAAATAATTCGCCTCCCAGGCTACTCACCTCACTTTTCTCATCTTCCTGATCCGTCTGATCGCTCCGCATTTGTCTCAGCATGTTTATTTTAGCTTTGGTATGTGGTTCCTTCTTTTCAAACCACCCATTTTTCCTGAACCAATGCTCTTTCACTTTTTCTTTTATTTGTTCCTCAGTTAATGTAGGGTTTTCGTTTTTGATTCTGTCTTCGATTTTTTGTAGTAGTACCCTCTGAATTCGATTTTTTGTAACTATCTCATTGCTTTTTGGTTCGTCTTTACTCTCATTTCTCTTTTGTTTCCTTTCTTTCTCCTCTTTGGTAAATTCTTTAATCAATTGTATTTTCTCTTCGCTGCTCAATTCTGTCTGTGGATCAATCTCATTTTCTTTTGTCGTTTCTATCTCCTCGTTTCTTATCAGATCACTCCCTTCGTTGTTAACACACTGCTCCGCAGTGTGCGGTTCCTCTTTATTAGTTAATCTCATCATGTTTATTCTTCCGGGGTTCGCTTCCCGTTGTTTCCATCTTTCTTGAATTTCTCTGACTTCCTCGTTTTGCAATCTCTGCCATTCGATCCGTTGTTGATCTTGTTGTTGCTTACTTGGTTGTTTCCGGATTTCCTCGGTGCTCTGCATCATGTTGATTCGTTGTTGTTGGTTATTAGTCGATATTCGCTGGATCATATCTTTTAATTGTTCGATTTCCTGCATGAGGTTGATTTGTGTGTTCTGAACTGGATTGTTTGATCCTGGTTGATTTGGTTTGGCTCTCATCGTGCATTCTCTTGCCATGTGTCCAGGCTGATTACAATTGTAACAGGTTCTGGTTCCTCCTCTGCCCATAGACATCATGGGTCCTCTGCAAACATTTTCCGTGTGGCCTCTTCTCCCACACTTTTGGCACATCCTTGCTCTGTAACATTCATTGCTCCAATGCCCTGGTCGTTGGCATATGTTGCACGTTCGATTGTTAATGTCGTTGTTCCTGAAATTATTAGTAAAATTTTGAATATTACCTCCATTGTTTTGATTTCTTGTTTGTGGAGTTTTGAACAACTGTTGCGATCCTGGGATGAATTGATTCATTACTGGATTTGCATTATTGACTTGGTTGTTTGTGGTTGTTGCTGTTGTTGCTGGAGCTGCTGGGGCTGCTGTCATTGCTGCTACTTGTATTGGTGTTAGGTAAGTTTCACATTTGTTAGCTATTTTTAGTGCTTCTTCCAACGTCTCTGGTGCTCGGCATCCCAAGGTTGCTCGTATATCTTCTCGTTTCATGCCATCTACGAATACGGCTATTATCTTGTCTTCCGGAACTGGTTGATTTGAATCGAAGGCTTCTCGTGCTAGTCGTCTCAATTCGCATGCGTATAGTGCGTTAGATTCGTTATATTTCTGCTTTCGATGCAGAAAGTCTAACATTTTTCGGTTTCCCTCTTTTTCGGTGCCGAATGTTTTTATTAGAAACTCCTTGATCTCTTTCCACGTTTTCAATTTTGTTGCATCACATTTTGCCTCTAAATATACATCTTGGGCGCTTCCCTTTAGATATAGGGGTATTCGTTCTCGTACGACTATGTCTGTCCAGTGACATATCGTAATGTATACTTCAAATTCTTTTATAAATGTTTCTAGCTGGTTTATATTTCCATCGAATGGTTCTCCTCGAAATTTCTCTCTGAATTCTCCAATGTTAACGTGCACATTACTTATTTCCGGTGGGTCCGTTACTCTTTGTTCGTTCGTGTTTACGTCCGACATTATCTCTTGGCACAGTACGGTTATCTCTGTTGTCTCAGATAGATTTTCCCCTTCGTCAGTTGATTCGACGTCGCTTATTGGATCTAATTCGGTTCGTTTATGATCGTCGCTATTCTCAAATTCGTTGGTTAAGCTGTCTGATTCAAATAATGTTTCTACTGATGCTGGTTTCTTGTGTAGTTCTCTGTTTTTCTTGGCTCTTTGTATCTCTTCTTTTTCCAATAAACTGAGGTTTCCTTTACTTTTTCGTCTGGTTCGGCTAGCTATACTATCAATTTTTCCTCCTTTTAATGTCCTTTGATAAATTTTCTACTTCGTTGATCGAGCTTGATGTTTTTAATTATTGTCTCACTTTAATCTTTACGATTCTCTAATTCCTTTGAATTTGGTTTTGTTGATTCCTTTGATTTCTCGCTTCTGATTGATTTCTTGATTTCTATTGCTTTCTTGATTTCTTTGATTTCTTTCTGAATTGTTTTCTTTATTCTAAAATAATTAACACTTCTAGTACATATCATAAATTCTCTTTATTAACCCTTCATTTACTTTCCATTTTCCCTTTATTTTACTGTTCCTTTGCTCCTAATTTTCTAGCTTTCCTACACTTCTCGTTATTCATCCCATTTTGATTTTAAGTCGATTTTAAATTATCTATAACTCGTATCAATTATCTATATAGTCGTATCAATTATCTATCCCTTTTATAATCGTCATATAAATATAATATCAATCCCATAAATATCAAAGTAAACATATTATTAATAAATAAAATTCACTAATTCCACTACTAGCTATTCGTTCGCTTTTCCCCATCCAAAAACTGGTTTCATTTTTGCTTGCGCCGGCGCTTTATCATAATTCTCCTTTACTCATTACATATTAGTCGCACTTAATCTATTTCAATTTAATCAATTTCATAGTTATTCATCGATGCTTTGGTTCGCGCGACCTCTGCATCTACACTCATTACCATCGGCTCCCTGGCCGGTTTAATCAACTCTTTTTATTTCATTTAAATCATTTCACTCAATTACCATCGGCTCCCTGGCCGGTTTAATCAACTCATTTTAATCTCATGAAGTCTTTTACGACTCCTAGACGCCTGGGCTTTTACACCATTACGCCATATAATCTACTATTACCCTTCAACGCTTTGGTTTGTTAGACCTCCGCGTCGGCATCGGCTTCCGGCCGGTTTAATCAAAATTGAAGTCTTTTACGACTCCTAGACGCCTGGGCTTTTACACCATTACGCCGTATTCGCGGTCTTCGGTCCCTGACCGGTTTCAAATGCCCTAAATGAGGTTTCTCCAACCCCCAGACGCCTTCGGTTTTTACACCTACTATCGTCCCTACCGCGATTAAATTGAGTTAACAGTTGACTTTCGGGCTAATTAAAAATTCGAGGCTCCTCCTACTCAAATCCCTAATCTGCTGAGGCCTCACAACTGGCTCAATTCTTGGCCGCTTATTGAAAAGAGTCTAATACCGGTAACTCTAATCTCATCGCCGTTTCACTGGGCCTATCGGTACTCGGTGTGGGCATCCGGGTTTTGTACCGACCCCTGCTAGCAATAATCACGAAGAAAAAACATCCTATCTATCAGGATTTAAAAAACACGGGAATGCCTAATCGCCTTGATCGTGATTCTCAAAAGTGATGAACCAGATCTCCCGACTAGTGAAGATAAAAGGAAATTGGATATGCAGTTGACTTTCGGTCCTCCGCCTCACAACTGGTCCAATCTTGGTTGCCTATTGAGTACGAGTCCTTTACCGGTTGACTCGCATCTCACAACCGTTTCACTGGGCTCCTTAATACTCGGTGTGGGTAACCAGGTCTCTCTCGCCCGTTACCATTCCGGGTTTTTGTATCAAGTCCCGCTAGCAACTCAGAAAAAATGCGCCCAATACTCGGTGTGGTATCCGGGTTTTTGTATTGGGTGATCCAGCATCATCAGTCCCTTGGCTGATAATCTCCTGGACACTACAGTCCGGTGGTTAACCGCTGTACTCGGGTGCCTCATCACTCGCTAAGGAAAAATCATTATTCCTCATCTGATTTGAAGTCCAAAAACGGTTTCTTCAAATCCGCAGCTGCTCTCGGATTAAATTTTTAACATTTAGCGCGCGTTTTTCAATTTTTATTTTTTATTTTCTATTTTATCTACCCTTTTAGTTAGTCCCAGTCTCCCAGACAAAAAAAAATATAATAATCGCGTTGGTTCATTTCCCACAAGTGGTGATCAGTCACTCGACAGAAACTCCCCAACATTTGCGATGGATCCTACTACATTCTCTCATCAGGGTGATCAGGATTTCCCCCATCCGGGCAAGTGTCGTAAGGACGATTCACTTGTCATCCCCTCATTATCGTATCTCTTTATGCCAAAATAATAAAACAGGAAGAAAAGAAAATTGGAAGTAAAAATCGTACTGATCTTATCGACCAGCTCATTCATACGACTATGATCAGTCCTGCATTCAATTTTGATTTTAGTTCTAATTGCTGTGTTGCTTGTCTATTTATTTAACGTATTTTGTGTCCTTTATATGTCTATGTTCATCGTATGTTTTATACCTTTCGGTTGCTATAATGGACTTTTAATATAATTTAATAATTTTATCACTTCGTATTCATTCACAAGAAATTTATTTGACAACATCTCCTTACGGGAGGTATATTACAATTTTTTCTCTAACATTCGTATCGCATACGTTGCATCGTTTAATTTTTTCTGCGCAATTCTCGCAGTAGCATAAATGACCACATGGGATCGTCATTACTCGTATTTCATTGGTTCTGCATATGAAGCATTTTCTAAAATCTTTAACTTGATGTTCGATTGCTTCTTTAATTTCTCCCTCGATCGTTTCCATTTTTATCATTATCTCCTGCCATTTGATGTTAAATTTGGCATCATCTAATCGTAAATTTTGAATTTGATAAACTCTTTTAGTGGTCAATTCTGCATTGGGTGTTGCTATTTTCATCATTACACATATTTCCTCAGCTTGCGGTCTTGGATTCAAGCTCATCTCGTCTTGGATTTTCCTCAACTGGTCCGCTTTGCGATTTAGTCGTTGTAGCGAATTGTGTGTTAAATCTACGAATTTTTCGAGTCTCTTTGTAATGTAGCCGGTTGATTCCATCTAATTAAGATTTATTAATTAAAGTTCTCTTTTTATTAATATTCCGCGTCATTTTCCCCCTTTATCGTTTTCCCTCTAATATCCAGAATACCTTATTTTATTAGTGCTTCAATAAACCTTTACATTCTACTTATCACTCTTAACAACCCCGTCTCCCTCTGTTTAAAATGTTCTATCCCGCGCAAATTCTTTCATGATCTTGTGACTTTATTACAATCGCTTTAATTATATATAATCCATATCCCATTCGTTATTACCCTATTGAGTTTAATTACGTTGTTCATTTGTTCCAATTTTATTAGCGTGCTATCCCCCCTTTTTTCCTATTTTTAAATTTTCATCATTTCCATATATTTACATTTTATTAATCTTTAATATTTACAATTTTTATTATATTTTTGTTTTCGTTTTAAGTTTCGTTTGTCATCATTCATTCTATTACTACACTATTCGTCCAGTGTTCTCATACTCACTTTCAGTATTTTCATATGTTGGCAAACTTCAACACTTCCATCACTCATTTAGACATTCCACATACATTTTATCATATTCATACATCCATGTACTAAGTTTAAATGTTTGGGAAAACAATTTTCTCGTTCTTGAATGCATATCACTTTATATCAGCTTTTACTCTCTCCATTATATCTATTCTCGGGTTCTTTCACCAATTAAATTTTCAAATCCCGGCTGAGCCCCCAAATTTGTATGGTGGGTTACAGGTGGTCGAAGGTTTAAGTGCTGTTACCAGCGTAACCCAGAATACAACATTACTTTCCTCTTGGTACCCGTTGAGCAATCAACGTTGGTACTGTACCAAGGGGTTGAGTACTTGCAAAAAGTGAGCGCCTTCAAAGCACTATAATTGTCAAGTACTCAGTGGGTCCACGGACGGCCGATAGAAGGCAAGTGTCCGATTTATTTTGGTCCCTTATCGCGATTGTTTTCCCAAACTCTGGTATGTCTACCGCATTGTTCTAGGCAATCACAAAATTAATTCATACATCCATCAGACATTTATTTAATCGACACAGTATTACAGCGTTGGCTTTAATCCAGGAGGGTCACACTCTCAACTCTTCTTCAGGTCGTAGATTGGCTGTCGGCTCCTTCGATCTTGCTTGCTCGGCCAGCCAGGCCCTCTTCAATCGATCCCGAGCGTTTCGCCCCAGCCGTTTCCGTTTCGGCTTGCTTGCCTGGACTGGGGGGTATATTTTTTCCAGCTCCACCGGAAGTGGGCGAATCTGTTCTCGGAGCGCGTCTTGGATGTAATTTTCATTTAATCTACTCTCGAGTGAGCGTACTTGCAACTTCAGCGCTCGGATCTCCAATTGGTCTTGTTCCGCCTGAGTTTGAAGCTGTACGATGTGGGTCGTCCGTTTCTTCATTTCGGCCGGACTAAACCAAGTGCCTTCGAGCTCTCGGCACTTGATTTTTAGCTTTTCCACTCGACTTCGGAGGTGCTCGGACTGCTGTTGTGCCTGTTCTCGATCTTTTCGAAGGTTTTCCAGTAACTGGTACACTGAAAGGAAATGGCGTTAAACTTCGCCTTTCGTCTTTATGCACATAAGAGTAATGAATTTCCCAAAACCCAGTAACGGAAGAGAGGAAAAAATTTTGGTTTGTTATGTCATGGGTAATAAGAGATGACCTCCCAAAAAGAAAAATAAGTTATTATCCTATGAATAACGAGATTTACGATATGAAAATTTAATAATAAAAATTGTATCAGTTACAGTAGGATGTATAAAAGTTTAATAATAAAAATGATTACATGTCGTAAACACGATAAACAAATATATTAAGCACAATATGATGTCACGAGGTCGGTAAAACAAATGTATTCACTACATTGCAAGGTCACAAGGCCCGACCGATCGCATAATTCCTTTCAATCGACGGATCAGATCCGGTTTTTTCGTGGCCTCCCTCGTTTTCGTGGGGGGGTGTCTATCTCCTCCAGTTCCTCCGGAGTTACTCCCATCACTTTGGCCTTGAGCTGGAGTTCCAGGCTCTTCAACCGCCTCTGGGCCTCTTCTACTTCGTAGGCCGCTTGGTCGCGGGCTTCAAACAGGTCATTATTGGTTGCCTCCGTTTTCACCCACACCGGGGCATTGGGTTCTGGGCCACTTCGAATGACCTGGTCGGAACAGTCTAAATCCCGTCCCTGGCTCCACCTGTGGATCTGCTGCCAAATATATCGGATCCTGAGCCGCGTGATCATTTGCTCGTAGGCGTGTTCGCTGTTGGATTCATCTGATTGTGACATTTCTACTTGAAATATAACATTATCTTTAAGGTGAACGAAATATAAAATCGCAGGTTCGGATACATTCGTACATCAAACACATGCTAAACTTTTCTCCCAGGATATGTTGTTACTTGAGGTGAATATATTTGTTCTCTTAATTTCCTTCTCCTGAATATTTCTTTATTTAGGACTGTATCATAAGTGTATAGTCCCTATCCATTGATGACAGACTACGGATGGAATTCGGGTTTGGTAAAACCTAAACCTACCGAAAATCGGAATACCAATACTAGTTAAGTTGAGGATCTAAAATTTGTGATAAGTATAGAAGACGACTTATTGAATAATAACTGAAGTTCGTATCCTCCGAAAATCATCTAGAAGATTAGAGTTATATACGCTTATACCCAATTTCAATGGTAAAAATTGCACAATTTAACTTAAAATTAACCAATTTTGTCCAATAAAAATTTGGCCAAATAGTGGAAACGATTGTTTGAAGAAGTTATTAGGCAAAATTTTAAACATAAAACCTAGGTAATTTATACATCCCGTTATTAGCGAAACAAACATATTAGACTTGTCATACAAGGTTTCATCCTAACTTCTAATAATACTTTTTGACAATTCTTACTAAACTAACAACCGGACAATTAATCATGAGATTGCTTCGAGAGTACTAATAAATAATTAAGAAAAATTAAAATCGATTGAACCTCTGCATTAGTTTGCAACTGAATGGCTCTTATTTAATAAGAAAAATCTTGTCAATTGCACTACTTAAAAATTCTTGGTTATTTTGGATTGAAACGAAAATATTTTAACCCTAACATTAGAAAATTCGGTTAATCCAATTTTGTCCTCTGACTTCATTATTACCTACTAATTTTCGTAACTGGAATCAATTGGTGAGTAACAACTCTTCTTGACCTTAAATGACATATTAAAGTTTTTTCAGCATAATTATTCTCATCCAATCACTTTGCAGCTTTCCAAAAGTTTATAATTGCTCCTTTATGTAGGAGTTTTATTGCTCGTTGTTTGGGGTAATTTAAGTTTTTATTTCAGTTTCCCATTTCAGCTCTCAGTTTCGGCATTCAAACTCAATGTTCAATTTCAGTATTCAATTCTAGCCTTCAATTTCTGTATTTAATCTCTGTACTCCATGGATCTAAATTAACAAAATTTATTAGAGAATCATCTAATAATCTATCCTTTTAACGGCGCATTTAGGTATATTGATCACACTCTAACTTTGAGGCAGGAATTCGTAAATCGAGAAGGAAATTATATATTTCACGACTCCAAGAAGATGTATTCCCTTACGAGATTTTCCACTAAAAGACCTATGCGCATCTCAAGGATTCTACGTTTGATAGATGTCTAATGGTTTGGAATTTATTTTGGCTATCCGAATAAAATCATGGGAATAATCAAATCTGTATTTTATCATTCATTGTTCTCATTTAATAATACAAATTTCGCATTGTGTTCATTGGAAGTTATTATTTTACTTACATAGGGTAAGTGGAAAATATTTGATTATAGTAATTTAAGTTTTTAATTCGGGTTTCCATTTGACTCTCATTTAACGACTTTTATGCAATTAATAACCAATTTATCGATGTCACCAAAAGTTAGATTACTCATGAAACGATGTAGAGATAATATTCGCTCCCTTCATTCTTATGTTCGGATTAATATTACTAACTATCCGTATGTTGGAAATATAATCATTTTTACATTTGATGGGTTCGGTACATGTATTCCTGACATTTCCAGGGTTTATATGAGATTATTCTTTATACATTCTGAGTATCACCTACTCTTGCATTATAACCTTCGGATGATATAAAATTATTCTTACGATTCAGAAGTTTAGTACTGTTAAAATTTAATATTTACAAATTAAAATCGTCATTCCAAATTTTTGGGAGCATTTCGCTAATCAACATTGAATTATAAGGTTTAGTGTTAAGTTCATAATTGCTCTTGTGCCTCATGTTTGCCGAACTTCTTTACGAAAAATTATGAATTTACTCTTAAGAAAAGTTATACTACTATTAAGAATTGTATTTACATATATATCAATGAGGTTCGACAAACATATAAGCATAACGCAGTTTTAATGATGTTCAACCGACTACAAGTGTTTAATTTAGGTCTGAGCTCTACTCAATTATGGTCCTAAGGTAAAACGATGTGTGAGATTTTTAGTGTGGATTTTAATTATGTAGTGCATTTGAACTCGGGAAGAATGCTTGCTTACACGGCCTCACTGTGACCGCTACGACAAGCCCTACTGTTTTGTTAAGCCGAAACATTTCTGTCGACCAATAAATAAATATATGAGCCATAGCGGAGGGGTTTTATCGACACAACTCCCTGGTAGAACCATGAAGTGGCCGACCTCCGATGACCGAACATAAAAAAACTATATAGGATATATTGCATGTTTTCATGTGAGCTGATTGCAGTAGATTTTATGTTCTCTCGAATGTAGGGCTGATCGGAGACGTAAACGTATTAATACGCCGCTGATCCTTCTTACATTCGCGGATAAATGAGCATGATAAAAAGAGAAAAAAAAAATTTAAACAATTAAGATCGAAATTTATCAATAATGATCAATTACTCTAACATCAAATATCAATCAAAGACACTTACTAAGATTTTCCGATTTCAATGACAAAAATTTTGGCATAAACAAAATGATTAATTGTGACTAAAATGCGTCGGTATATATACCTATTTTGTACACGTGTATGTATTGATGCATTAAAACAAACTCGAATTCTTTTTATTCCAGAAGTTTCTATTTTGTAATTTTGATATTTTTAATGGAAATTTTAGTGCTATAATTGTTGTTTTTATTTTTAAATTTTTATTTTCTAATTATTTTTCATTAATTTTTCGTCCATGATGGATTTGGAACGGTTCCAGAACATTCTATTTTACTTTTAATTTAATTTTTATTTTTAACTGATATTTTACGAATTTCTTTTTAAGAAATTTTATTTTTAATACTAATTTATTTATTTTTCTAAATTTTATTGTTTAAGGTAGTTTTTATGATGGTCATCGCCATTTTTATAGAATGTTCTGGGTTTTTCTGGAATTTTTTGCTATTTTTACCATCTTTTAAGTTACTCGAGTTTGCTTTTTGTAATTCTATGTTTATTTGGCTATTTTTGGGTTAAATTTTATATAACTTCTTGCTTCTGTATGAATTTTATTTAATTTCTGTGTTTTAGGTTTTTGTTGTTTTTCCTTTAATTACTATTGTTTATTTGGTGTGGTTTTTAATATTTAACTATACTTTTTGCTTTTTGTATGCTGTGTACCTACACATTTCGGTCACAATTAGTATTTTGGGTCTAGAAATCAGTCCTAGCCCAACA
>CAUHTR010000947.1:0-96849 GCA_959609185.1 Schmidtea polychroa | reverse complement strand
ACAGTTAATAATTTACAATTTAAAATTCATATTTGATTGATAACTCATCAAATTGTAGGTTTATACTCTAGTAAGTGCAATCCTAGGAAAATCGATTCAACCTAATTTTATACTTTATATCAATTTATAGATTACAATTTATATTTTTATCAATAGGTGGAAAATCGGGGATACTAATTTGAGGGCAGGATTTTTACTTTCCTAATTGTTAGTTTTAGAATCGGTAGTAATTCATAAATTTAGTTTGAAAGGTGTTTAGCCAGCTACATGTTTGGTGTATTGTAGTTAATTTGAGTCCGGAGCTTTACTCCATTTATCGTCCTTAGGGTAGTGTATCACTGTCGATTTTTAATGTATAGATTATATGTACGTTATACGTGTGAAAAGTCAATTTACAGAAATATTGCCTGCTTTCGGGGCCTCACTGTGCTCCCTACGACAAGCCCTTATTGTGAATGTAGGCGGTAATATACTACCGTGTATTCCAATACTGCTAACGAGTTCCGCGAACTCCATCGTCCGGAGGTGATTCATCGACGAACCCAGCGGCGTATACCACTGAGTCGGTACGACCTCCGACGACCCCACCACTATAAAATTGAGGTGCATGCCAGGCAGTGGCCTGCTTACGTCACGGCTGCGTGCACAATGACGTTGTGAATATTGGTATACATTTAGCATGTGAGACGGATCAAAATCGATGCTAAGTTCGATCGATGTTGATCCCTCAAACAAAATTAACCCAAAATTTCAACTTATCAATCATATTAAGATTAGATTTCTAAGAAAAACAATATAAGTAATATTAAGATTAGATGTTTAATAGAAACAATACATAAAATAACCAAAACATTTCTTACTTTGAAATTTCAATAAGGTGCTAATGATATCAAAAAAAAAAATTTTTGGCATAAAGATTAACTTGTGACTGAAATGCGTCGGTATATATACCTATTTTGTACACGTGTATGTATTGATGCATTAAAACAAACTCGAATTCTTTTTATTCCAGAATTTTCTATTTCGTGATTTTGATATTTTTAATGGAAATTTTAGTGCTATAATTTTTGTTTTTATTTTTAAATTTTTATTTTCTAATTATTTTTTCATTAATTTACGTCCATGATGGATTTGGAACGGTTCCAGAACATTCTATTTTACTTTTAATTTAATTTTATTCTAACTGGTGTTTTTATGAATTTCTTTTTAAGATTTTTTATTTTTAATACTAATTTATTTATTTTCCCTAACTTTTGTTGTTCTAGATGACTTTTGTGATAGTCATCGCCATTTTTA
Organism: Schmidtea polychroa; assembly: GCA_959609185.1. Classification (NCBI taxonomy): domain Eukaryota; kingdom Metazoa; phylum Platyhelminthes; order Tricladida; family Dugesiidae; genus Schmidtea; species Schmidtea polychroa. The sequence goes on along the minus strand of CAUHTR010000947.1, from coordinate 95,553 downwards.
TAGAATGTTCTGGGTTTTTCTGGTTATCTTTGAGTTAGTTTTTGTATAACTTCTTGCGTGGGTACAATTTTATTTAATTTCTGTGTTTTAGGTTTTGGTTGTTTTTTTCCTTTAATTACTATTGTTTAATTGGTGTAGGTTTTTTAATATTTAACTATACTTCTTGCTTTTTGCATGTTGTGTACCTACACGTTTCAGTCACAATTATTGTTTGGGTCTAGAAATCAGTTCTAGCCCAACAATTTGTATCATTTTGAAAGATAAAATTATTGGAGAAAAATTAGACAACGTCGGACGAAACGTTGTTGAAGCAACGATTGTGAAAAAGAATTGTAAATAATTGTGAAGAATAATTGTTGGAGAAGATTTGAATAAGATAATTATTTGAAAAGTAAAACGAAAAGAAGTTATTTGAGTATTTGAATAAAGTTGTGAAGAAGGTCAAAGAAAATAACCAGCTCAAAGTCCTAGTTCAGTGGTGCCCAACCTTTTTATCAATTGGGCAACTATTTAAATGAAAAAGTCTTTGCGGGCACATTTTTGAAAAATTAGTTAATAGAAAAATGATCTTATAACAATCTTTTTATTAGGAAACATGCATTTGTATTAAAAATTTAAAAAAAAAACACCCACGGGCATTTGAAAAAGTCTCCACGGGCACTTTTTTGCCCGCGGGCACTAGGTTGGGCACCACTGTCCTAGTTGATAAACCAATCAGTATTTTGTGATCTTTTAATCCGGTGTTATACACAAGTGCTATTCCTCACCGAGTGTTGTAATAAGCATTGTATAGTCACCAAGCAGAGTGTTGAATTTATTGTCAGTGTAAAGAGAAAGTTTATTTGTGATTATCAATAAAGATTTCTGTTGTAGTGTTATTTGTGAATTATATAAAGACACGCTTGGAGTCAGAGTAACATTTAAATTTATCACCAACTCAATAACCCAAATTATGTATGCATGTCTTACTTGGAGCTTGTTTAGTTCAGTTGTTTAGTGCCATTGTAGAGAGAATTGCTACTCTGCCAATTGGAAGGCCATTCCGCAATCACGCACCTCCTGCAAATAGACCAAGAGATTCGGTCGGGCATCACTGAGAATCCCGATGGAGATGTTCGGGTTCGTTTTGACCCTACAATACTCGCAGCCCTGAACGCCTGGCAGGCCCAATCGGACCAGGAGGCGAGTAATGCGGTTCCGCCTCTGGAGTCCAGTCCAAGAAAACGCGGCCGACTCCGTAAATCGGCGAAGCAGAATTAATGTAGACCATGGTGGATCAATGTCTCGATCCGAAATAAAAACAGTAGTACAAAGACATTAGAAATGTTGTGATTTACCAATTAATAATGTACTTCTTGCTCAATCTTGCATTTATTTGTAATTACCATGCATGCGGTGTGAGCACAAATAGCAAGTGATGATGATAGGAGTACTAAAACATGTAGAATACCGCAGTGAAAGAATTCAACTGCCTGGCCAATAAAGGAACAGGGTAGAAGACCGAGACCAAGTACCTCCCATTATAACCCTCAATAACAGTAGTATCGTCATCCTTAAAATAGTTAGACGTAATATGGAGATATACATCATTTACAGTCTTGCGTAGCAAGAAAGAACGTGAGTTGGCGAGAGGGAATCAAGGGTTATACAATAGGTGGTAATAGGATAACAAAAATGCCGTAGAATAAAATGTAAACAGGTCCAATTAGTACTTGTAAATCCTGGAAATGATACTGAACCAGCGAACTGGGGAAGCTCTATAGTTGATTTGTAACCAGGAAATCTGGAAAGCGCACCTCATCTCAATAAATTTATCATTTAAAAATAAATACATGATGTTCCTTCACGATGTTTAAAATTTTCAATTGTAGTGATTGAACTCCTTTCAAAAATGCGCGAAGACCGGGAGAGGGCTGAACAACAAGTGGAAGCTCTCCAATGCAGAGTCATCAAATTCAAGGGGCGGTGCCGGGAACTAGAGGGCACCTGGGTCAGACCCCGTGAGATGCAAAAACTAATGCAGTTTATTCAACATCTGCAGCTACAGGGCACACAGGATCAAACCGAAATCCGCGCCCTCAAATAGCAAGTCCAAAAATTGGAGACGGATCTACATCAGAGGGACTTGGATCACGACGCGGTCGAACGGATCCGCTCCATGGAGGTGGAAACTCACGGAGATCCACCCTCTTCCCCACTCATCTGCGGGTCGAAACCAAAGAAAGTGACCGGCCTGAAATGCGCGGAACCTATTAAAAGCGTCCCAGGCACCTACCGGGACAACTCGCCATTTGGATGCCACCAAAACTATGGAAACTCGAGACGATTGACTAATCCAATGGTGATCAATTAATTGACGAAATGACCGAGGTGTTACATTTAACAGTGATAAATTGAATAAAATAGTGTGTTAAGGTTTTTATCTTAAATATTTCGAGTTGTTTTTTTATTCCACGACTGGGTCTGAGAGAATAGGATAACCTGACTCGTGAATGATGGTGAATGGCGGGAATTATGAAGAACCGTAACCGTGAAGGAACATTTTGAGAGCACAATCCAGCGACAGGGACCGTACAAATCGAACATAGACCTTCTATCGGTAGTCCGTGGACACAAGGGAGTGCCTACCAATTATATTACTGAAATAGCTCTCACTTTTTACTTTTATGAATTAACGGCAAATTATTTTACATATTTCATTAATTTTTTATTTAATTATTTAAGCCTTAAATTTTAAGGTATCCTCAAATGGAGATATAATTTTCTTAACCCTTTGCAGTCTGTAAAAAAAAGTTACCCACCAGGTCCACAATTGTTTTAATGATTTTCTTGAACTAAATTGGTTTCTTTAATAAGGTATTTTTTGGAATTGAAATTTTATTTCATGACAATCATACAAGATAAATAAGTGTCGACAGACGACCTAAAAGGGTTATTATTTAAAATATCAAATTAATGAAATTCTTGTATCGGTATTTGCATTATTTGGCAAATTATACCGCATTTTTATGATTACAAGTCAAAACAAATCATCAATAAATCATATTTAATACAACAAATCTGTAATATAAACATAAATTAAAATTTGAAAATTAACATTACAAACAGATTCTAGTAAGAAATCGATAAATATATAAATTAATTAATAATTAATTATCTATAATTTTTAATTTGAAAATGAAACTTTATAATTTCTATGTATTTTTTATGATTCAATATAAGTTGAGAAAATCACAATTAACAGATGATGAAATTACGAAGAGTCTTCAATACCACAATGATAACCGAAGCTCTGTTGATCCTCCGGCCAGTGACATGCTTAAATTAGTGAGTTTTATAAATTTTAATTTTATTCATATAAATTGAAGGAGATTTATGTTAAAATAGAAAAACTGTGTTACACCTATAATAAGATTACAAAAGTAATTAAACTTAACCACTTGAAATGGAATGATATTCTATACAAGTTGACTATACCGAATGTTGCTAGAACTTGCATGACATGCCGTGCGATTTTTGATAAATTGTCAGTTCTATCAACAAATTTTATGTAGTAAACTCGTGAATTACTTATATAAGTTAAAATAACATATCAACTCGATGCAAATTGCTTTGGCTAAGTTTTCTATTTACAATTGCTAATTAATTGTCAAGTATTTTGTAATATATTTTTAATAGTGTTTATTTTGGCTTCACCCTAAAGGATTAATATTTCAATCAAGATGTTTATAATAATAAATTTTATAATTAAAAAGAAAATAATAAATTTCCAGTATAATCGTTGTGGAATTATCAGATTTTATGTTGCTATTAGTTAATTATATTTTTTGACACCTCTAGGGATAATCGGTGTTAATTATAATTATGTATTCATAATTTTAATTTATTTTTTAAGTTTTTAAAGTCTCAGGATTTATTGTACATAGAAATCGACCCTCATTAATAAAAGGCAAAGTATTTTAATGTCTATTACATTTTTATATACGAAATCCGACTATCACTAAAAATCCAAGGTATTTTAAGGTCTCTAGATTTTTTTGTACATAGAATCCAGATCTCGTTAAAAAGCCAAAACATTTAAATCAATGGCCATGCAAAATTTTGGTAATAATATTAAATTAAAGTAAATTAGGACAATATTTTAAAAATTAGTGACATATTTTTTAATTTTGGTCAAATATTTTGATAAAATTTTAAATTAAAGTAAATTTGGGCTAATTAATATATAAATACTTTGATATTGAAGAAATGATTAAAATACGCAAATTATAGTAAATTAATGTAATATTTTAAAAATAAATAATATATTTACAATTTTAGTAAAATATTTTGAAGAATCGATGGATAATACTTTTAAATTAAGTAAATTAATACAAATTAATATTTAAATACTGAGACATTTAGGAGATAACTAAAAATTATAGTAAATTAAAGCAACATTTAAAAAATAAGTAATAATTTAAAATAAGTAATTACGTATATTAAAATAATAATCATTTAAAATTTATGATCAAATAGTTTGAAGAGTCGTCAACTCTGAGAATTTTAAAAAAAGTTAAAAATTAATTTCCAATGGATATTTTTTAAAGAAAAGTTTGACGAAATAAATTTTGTGAATAATAATATTATTATTATTATTATTATTATTATTATTATTATTATTATTATTAATAATAATATTAGTATTAATTCAACAACCAGACACCAAGTACTTACAACACATAAAATAATAACAATTAAAGCAAATAAAAATACAAAGTTTATTCAATAAAAGTCTTCATCATCGGATAAAAAGACATCATCTATGTCTTATAGATCGTTTTTAACAGTGTCTTCAATCTCTTCATCAATTTCTCCAACAATTTCTCTGTCATCTGCGTCATTTTCTCTGTTTTCGTTAATATTATTTAACCTTATATGTCCATATGCACAACTTTTATTTTTACCCACCCAAACCCTATTATCATCCTGTTGGATGACAGAGGGAGAGAGTCATTGAAAATTTTGAGCTCACAAAGTATTACAGAACAGGGAATAATCAATACCGAGTAAACATATATGCGGAATGCAGATGAAGAAAAATGGTAGAAGCAGGCAATTCATCCAATTCAATCCAATCCCAGTATCAAATCTATTCAATAAACAATTTATTCGTATTAACTCGTGTTAACTTGTGTATAATATGTGATATTAATGAACAATTTCATGGATATATTATCAATGTCCTTACCATTTTATTGTAAATACCTTATTTATTGGTGGTTTATTTATTTTATTTGTTTATGTATTTGTTTTTTTTTAAATTAGTTATCGGTGAACACTTAATTATAAATATATTTTAAAAAGGGGAATTTCATTTTTTTGAAATATAACCTAGTTGAAAAATAACAATAACTTAATTTTAGTCGAAATAAAATAAACAATTAAAAGCTGGGGTCGAATCCAAATTGATAACAGCTCGGCCCGAAAATAAATATATAATATTTTTTCGTATAAATATTTTCGTATGGTGACAGCTCGGTCTGAGCAAATAATGGAAAGAAAAACATTTTATAATTTTAATAAAACAATTATTTTTAACAATAATGTAATAATTTAAATTTAATAAAAAATCTATTTTTCTTTAACAAATATAAAAAATTAAACATAAATTCTTTAATTCTTTTGTTTTTCAGCATACATCAAAACATGACAATAACGGCAAAATGATTAAATTTTAATCAATTAAATAAATTAATACAACGTCATGTTAATGCTTTAAAATAAATAAAATTTCCATATGTTAACGTGCATGAAAAATAGTATAAATAGCGACCTAAAATCAGTAGTGTTCGCCCAAATATTTTTATCACTTCTACAGCAAACTAAAAAATGAAAATCCTTATTATTTTTTTATATCGAACAGGACGAAACAGAAACGTTCAAACTTCACAAGCAACACAACACGCATATATAAAATGTAAGACGTATATAACACGCATCATTTTTCAGTGGAATCATCTTTTAACAGAATTTGTAGTTGGTAAATATTTTGTGTTTTGAAATAAGTATTTTACTAACCCGACTTTGTTTTCATATTAGATATACCTATATACTCACCAGTGCAACTTTGGGAATCTCAAATAGTGAGACCTCAAAATACTATATAATTAATGGTTCTTTGTACCAATAACAAATGTAGAACAGAAAGAGGTACGCTTTCATTAAAACAATCCTTATAAGATTTATGGTTTTGTTTAGTGTTGTCTTCTACATTAATTTGCATTATTATTAATAAGTAAGACGACTTTTTCAAATTCTATTTTTATCAAATTAATAACATATTAAAACAAAGTTTTTAAATATGTTATTATTAATATAAATATTAATTTAATATTTATATTGATTTAATTGGTTTGACTACATTTAGTATTTTTGAAAGAAATCTCTTTAGCTTTTAGACATTTTGATCTACCTAACAAACTGTAACACTTGGGTCTTAAGAATACCCACTCGTCATATCCTCGTCATAACCCTTAGTCTCATCTTTAAATTTCCTATAACAATGTTAAATTTTTATGAATAAAAAGGGTGATCAGTAAGATATTTCGAAGTGTCCAAAAGTTAATCTTTAACCATTTCTGACAAAGTTTTTCTAATTTACAATTTTTTTATTTCTAACAAGAAAGAGTCTGTATCTCCAGCAACGATATTAATACCATAATTAAACTGATGTTTATATTTTTCCAAGTCAAAATTTTGAAGTTTATTCATGTGATGTTTAGATAGATCAATATTGCCCAATGTAACTTGATCTACCTAAACATCTAGAAACTGGATTTAACAAGGCACCTATCAATTTGTTATCAATTTTAATAGACTTTTTAAATGTCGGTGTGTATGTTACAAGGTTTTATCGGTAATACATAATCGTAGATTCATTTTTCTCTTCAAATTCTCCACTTGTTTTCCATACAAACTATTATTTAATAACTAGTAATAATTTGTATCTAAAGAGTTTGTACATTTTAGCTCTCTAGCATATCAGGACTGCTAGCAATCATCTTTATGGATAACCTCGAACGACAAACACGGAGAACCATACAACCTATCGGTTTCTATGCAATATATGTAGATGATATCTTCATCACGACCAAAAGCAGAAAAGAAGCGGAGGAAATATGTCATACATTCAATGCGGCTCATCGAGATATTAAGTTCGAAATCGAATATCCGGAAGAAGATGGATTCCTCAATTTATTAGATTTGAGAATTAAAATAGAAGCAAATACTCCAACATACGGGTTCTACAGAAAACCAGCTCGCAAAGAAATATTTATGCACCAAAGATCAGCGCTTCCATACTTACAGAAAGTACATGTCATAAGAAATGAGAATCGAAGAATAGCCAATCGATGCACTGAAGAAAAATAAGACTTTAAACAACAATCAAAAATCTTACACAGAAACGGATACCAAGGCGAGGACATTGAAAGAATGAATTCTACTCCAAAAAGATCTAGGGAATTAACACAAAAGAAGAAGAAATATCCCATTCATCAGCGACATACTAGACTTCAAGATCCTGAGAGAACTTTAACGTACCGGTCTTCCAATTCGGATAGCACATAAATTTTGGAAATTGAGAAAAGCTCTGGCAAACAACATAAATAGAGAAAACAATTGCACAATGAAAAACTGCCAGACACCGAAAGATATGTGCTTTAGAAAAAACATTGTCTATTGCATCACGTGCAATATATACAATGAAATCTACATGGGAAGTACACTCAGGACCTTGCACCAAAGAGTTAAAGAACATCTACATCCTGGTGGAACATCCTCGATCAAGAGACACCTCCAACAATGTCAACCAACCGAGGAAAGAAAAAATATTTCAATCGAAATCATAGCTAATGGAAACATCCAAAAGAAAAATGTCAGATTCAAAGAAGCAATTCTCATCATGAACCGACGGCCAAAAATCAACACTAAAGAAGAAATCAATAAAATCATCAATTTGATCTGTTGTCATTGACCTTGAGAATAACTGATAATATATAAAAAATATAATAAATTTGAAAACAGAAGTAATAATTAAAATAATATAAAAAATTTTAGGAAATATACTTTCAAAAGATAGGATTTCAAAATCAAAATATACACATTTATTGAAATATTTAAATAGCGTATATAAATAGTTATTGGAGACTTTATTTTAAGATATTTTGAAATATTTTATTAGGCTTCTAGAAGCTAATTATAGAAACTCTAAAAAATTTTAAAATTTTAGTTTTTGTCATTTTGAGTTAACCCTACACTGCATATTGTATCACTGGTGATACACAATTATCTTATTAGAATAAAAACTGTCTCGCTCTTGTTCTCGGTAAATGTTCTCTCATATTACATTGTATTGGCTATATTTGCAATATAATACAAAAAAACCGTAATGTAATTCTCAATAGTTTTGTATTACCAAGTGTACAAAGTACTTAGACAACAATCAGTTATACGTTTTGAATAAAAAGTCATGCAGTGTAGGGTTAATATTATTAATATTAATATTAATATTATTAATATTACTTTTATTCACAAAAATTTATTTTATAAAACTTTGCTTTAGAAAATCTATCTATTAGAAATTAATTCTAAACTTTTTTTTAAAATTCTCAGTTGACGATTCTTCAAACTATTTGATCAAAAATTTTAAATACATTACTTATTTTTAAAATATTGCAAAAATTTTCTATAATTTGCTTATTTTAATCATTACCTCAATATCAAAGTTAAATTAAAAATTAAAAATTTCATTTTTTAGCAAAATAAGGGTTATGTCTTCTAAATGTGATCGTATTATGTTGCAAAACTGTCCAGCTATACGAAAAACTTTATCGGATTCTACAGTTGGCTGAATTGTTTTTAAGTTTTCAAAAACCATAATTAAATATTTTCCTTTGATTTTTTCTGCTTCAAAAAAATATTATTTCTCTTATCATTTGCGCAAAGACTTTATTATCAAAATACAAACAAATTAAAAATAAAGTTAAATCGAATTGTACATTTGTTAAAACTAAAACGCTTTTAAATAATTTTGATACTTCAACCGAAAAATATAATAATAATCTTAATTTTTTTTCAAATACCGTCAATTCTGGAAGCTTGGAACTCCATGTGGAATTTTAATCAATTTTATTCAATTTTTTCCTTTTTAATGTTTTTGCTTTGTATATTTGTTTTTTAATCTATTTTTATTAATTTATAATTTATTTATTTAATTTACCTTATTTTTGATTCCATGTTTGATTTTGGTCATTTTTCATTCATATTCGTTTCTTTTTTGATAATATTTTAACTAATTAAAAATATATATTTTTTCTATTTTTAATTCGTTTTGCTAAAATTTTATTTTATTATATTTCTTATTATTTAATTTGTTTTAATCTTGTCATTTCTTTTTTGTTATATATGTATTATTTTCTAGCTGAACTCCTTGCACATGTTGTTATTTTAATATTAATTTTGTTAATGATTTTTTGAGTCAGTTTTATACATAGTTAACTGTTTACTTGATTTTTTCATCGTGTTTTGAGTTTAACTCGACTTAATGCTTTTTTTTCGTGTTGGGTTACTGAACTATTTCCACAAAATTATCACAGTTAAAATTTTTTTTTATTTAATGCCAGTTATTATTATAAAAATGCTTTTCGAACTTTTGAAAAATTTATGCTAATCTATAAATTTCAGTTATCTCAATATTTCCTTTTTGAATATATGTTATGGACTCATCATAAGCAAGGATTCTATTTTCATAAACACATTTAAGTTAACATTTCCTCTCATTTTTCCAGGTGCTTCTAAACAAAATGTGAACCCCAATCATTGATTACGCAACATAAAATAGGACAGAGGAACAAATTCATTTTATCAGCGATGGATGCTAATTTGCTGATTGATTCAAATAAATTATTCTGAAAGATAAAATGTAATTCATTTTCAAATCATTTTTTATGAATAGAAATGGAGTCCAAAATTGGCGATACTTGCTGATAAATGGAGTAAACAATGCATATGGGATCATCCATCAAACGACAATCAGGAATATGCTCCATATGGACAAAACCTTTATTATAGGGAGGGAGATCCTAGCTTTCTTGGCACAGCCGACAGAGCAGTAATTTCATGGAGTGGTGAAATAAAAGATTTTACCTATCCTTTCACCTGCACAGGTGTATGTGGACATTATACACAAGTAAAAATAATTAACATCTCTAAAATCATTTATTTGCAATAAAAAGAATATCTGGGCATCAACTTATGAAGTTGGTTGCGGTAAGGCAATGTGCAAAAGTACTGTTTCGGGAAATTCTAGATTATTTGTTACGTGCCAATATTATCCCAGGTTAACTAATAGATTTTAATAGATTAATATTGTTATCACTATTAATACTATTAATAATAGTAATAGTAATACTAATACTAATACTAATAACAATAATACTAATAATAATAATAATAATAATAATAATAATAATAATAATAATAATAATAATAATAATAATAATAATAATAATAATAATAATAATAATAATAATAATAATAATAATAATAATAATAATAATAATAATAATAATAATAATAATAATAATAATAATAATAATAATAATAATAATAATAATAATAATAATAATAATAATAATAATAATAATAATAATAATAATAATTGTTTAATTGTCCCGCAATTTTCATTTGCAAATGGCAAAGAATTCAGTTAATTGAACATGATGGAGGAACTTCTCGAACGAATAGCTTTCGGGGATGAGGATTTTGGTAGAGATGTCGACTTTGGTGCTGTATTTTCTGAGGATGTTGGCGAAACATTTTGAGTTATTTTGCAATCACTTGTCGAAATCTGTTGAAACATGTAATCTGACGAATCGGATCTAAAATCCTGCGGCAGCAATCCACCAAATAAATTTGATATTAGTTGGCCAAAAACACTATTAAAGTTATCAGGATCTCTTGGAGTCATAAAAAAGGAACCATCAGTTTCGTTTTTAGTATTTCCAATTTCCATTGAGTTATCAGATTCAAGTCTTTCAATAAATCCATCCTTGCACGTCACCCATGTACCATTCTGAGATATGTGAACGCCCCTGTCGCGTTGAATAGCATGATCATTTGATTTGATAATTAAATCCACTGGCGAAATCTCAAAAACTTGATTTAAAATCATATATTTGGCCAAAGTACAGGAATTTCAAAAAAAAAATTCGAACAAGGTTCCACTCGATCCAAACTCACTCAAAAACTTAAATCGATCAGTAAAACTAACAATAATTCGAATTCAGCCAAAAAGGACACACAGAAATAAAAATTCCATCCAATCAAAGCTCCAAACCACAAAACCATTTTCACAATTTTACGCGTCTGTGTGCGCACACAACCAAAACACAAAGAAAGTAAAATGCGCACACAGACGCGAGCACATTTTTATTGCAATTGATATCACAAGCTTTATTTGAACGTTTTCTAATTAATTCATGAGCCGTTTGCATTAGATGATACGCTAACGTAATAGCAGCACAGGCATAAGGAGAACTACGATTTACAGTACCTTCTTTAATGTCTTTCAAGCATTTGAACCATGTCAGGGTCCATGATTTTACACAATGTACGTAATGCTGTTGCTCGAAAAGCCTGGTCCTTTTCAATAACATCTCGTTGCAGGCTGCTTGTAAGAATTATTACATTATCGACAATAGCTGTCATTTCTTTAATGACTAAATACACCATTCGACAAAGATTTGGATCTTTTTCTTGAAAAGGTTCAGTCATTGCAAGAAAGGCAATCGTTGCTTCAGCTCGACTTAATTTGTCACCTCTTGATATAATATAGAGAATTCTAGTTAAGATTCCAATGCATTTTTTAGGATTTAATGGAGATTCGTTAAAAACCCGAGCCTCTTGAAGTACTGTTGACTTATCTAAAGATTGATAAATATGCCCACTACCTTCATCATCTTTCTTACCTTTCTTGAAAGCATACATTTATTGACGTGGGATACGAATATTTCAGTCTTGAACACAAAAGATTCAAATCGATTTCAAAAATAATAATAATAATAATAATAATAATAATAATAATAATAATAATAATAATAATAATAATAATAATAATAATAATAATAATAATAATAATAATAATAATAATAATAATAATAATAATAATAATAATAATAATAATAATAATAATAACAATAGTAATAACAATAATAATTTATATATGTTGTTTATATGATATTTCTTTGAAATAAACTATTTTCCACAATATATATAAAATCCAATTTTAGGGGCAAAAAATATAAAAGATCGAAATGTCTTAGTAAAAAATTATTTCGAAAATTTCTGTTATAAAATCGTTTAAGAATAAAAATGAATGAAAATAGATCGTTAATACGACTTTTGGTACCATTTCTAATAAAATTCAAACTTAGTGAGCTTACTAGTTATTTAGCTGGCAGACTATGTAATTTCAGGCTAATGATTAACCCTTTCACTTTTGAACGTTTAAATTTGAAAAAAGTTTTTTTGTTATATATTATTGATGGGAAGCTCATCAAAAACTCCAAAACCAAATTTGAACTGGTTTGCTTAATTAATCATTTGCTTAATCGGTTAATTAATCAGTTGGAATGACATTTAGTCATTAAGAGCAAAAATATGGACAGACAATAAGTAGGGCCCTGTAAATGTTATGATGGCAGATGGCAGATGCAACCGACTGGGCCGAATGTTCGTTTTTCTAACCAACCCAGTCAACAACAGATCAGACTGGCAATTTTACTGATTTCTTCTTCCTTGGTTAACGATGTTTATATATCAACGATTTTCAAAGCAGGATTTATATGATTTTCAATTATTTTGTGGAAGCTCCTGAGTGTAATTCCAATGTAAGAAAACGTCTGACGGATGCACATTGTTCTTTGGAGTAAAACAGTTTTCCATTGTGCAAATGCTTTTTTGTGCTGTTTTTCAGAGTTTGCCTCAATGTCCAATACTTGTGTGATAACCAAATCTTTTAAGGATCTTGAAATAGAGTGAATCACTAATAAATGGAATATTTATACAGTAGTAGCCCGCCAGATAAAAAACACCATCGCGGTTACTCTGCATGTGGACAGCTTTTACCGAGCAATATGTACGTGTTCACACGAGAACGTCGTAGCACATACCAACCCACACAAGCTAATTCAAGTGCTACTCCACTGACTATTACTAATGGTCGCTGGTTACTAACTGACCACTCGTACTGACCAATCCCCGACCTTAAATACTGATCACAACCAAGATTATTAGTTACTGTGTCGTCATACTGACCAGACACGCAAACACACATTCTTTTAAACAATAAATAATGTAACTAGTGTATTTCTTTGCAGTATTTAATTTATTCAATCAAAGATTTTCGAAATCTTTGCCCGATTTTTATGAAAATTTCAATTTGCTTTGGACCCATGGTTTTTTTAGTGACAGCAGGATTTTGTGTACAAAAAAAATTCTAGGACCTTAAATATCCCTTAACTATAGTGTGATTTTAAAAAGATTAAATGTAGCCCTCTGCAATAATGGAAAATCCCATTACCCTTCTGCAGCAGTTTATACAATCTTCATCAAAATAAACATTTAGTGTTTGATGATTTTTTAAAAACAATAACCCCAACATTTGTAATTTACGCTGACTTTGAGTCAATTTTACTCAGTGACATAGGATTTAACCTAAAGCATCTAACAATTTCAGCTTGACTATTATTAATTAATAATTTTAATAATACTAAATCATATTACAGTTTTATTGATTCAAATTGTGTCCTTGAATTTTTGAGTAAGATTGAGAAAATTGTTGACACAATTGGCCTGCAGTATTTTAAAACTCAGGTTAATACTCCTACTTTAATGTTTATTGAAGGAAAGAATGTTTAGGACTTACTTGAATTGTTTGTAATTTTAATTAAACCTTTAAAAAATTTATTAGGAATCGTGTTTGTGAGGAGTTAAAATTAAAATTATTTCATGATTAAATTTTGTTAAATTAAAAGTGAAACTTAAATTATTTTAAATATAATAGAATTAAAATGGTTTAAAATTAAAATGAATATTTTAATTTTAATTTTGAAATAAAATAATTTTTAATAAAATTGCAATTCAATTATGAATGTGTTATGTTGATGGTATAGTTGTTGAAATTAAAATTTATAAAAAGAAAATGTCCCAAGAATATTTGTTTATATAAGCAGATTTAATAAAATATAATTTAGGATTTATTTAGTCTTAGTAATTTATTTGATGACAGAAGAATTAAATGTTATAGCTTCTAACAGTGTTAAAATATTTGGTCATTTTCGGGTCGTTATTTTGGTGCTGTTTGTAGTTTTTGTCGTATAATTGTAATTCGTATAATTGTACCTGTTATCTTTCATAATTTGAAGGGGTACTACCTTCGTCACATTTTCAATTATGGTCTTAGTAAACCAATTATCATGGAAAAACTTATATTTTTGATAGCGCATATTAATAAAATATCAGTTAAATTTATTGATAGTTATCGATTCATTAATGCATTATTAGATAAACAAAAACTCTTTCGAACTTTCATTTAACTGATTCTGTAATCACTGGTTCAATAATGAGTAGGAAAGTATCTTTGCTTATAATTTAGCAACGAATTTGTATATCTTGGAAACAACTTTTGAATTACTTCCAATTTTGCCTGAAGTGACTGAAACACAATACTTGAGAGCTTAACATATCTGAAAATAGAATAGTTGTTATAAATTGTTGATGATATACTTGAAATTAGATGTCTTTCTTCTTGCTGATATTTTCAACAATTTCGTTCTATAAGTATTGCACACAACGGTTTAGATTCCTTAAAATTTTATGGTATCCCTGGAATGACTTGAGTTTCTGCTTTGATGACATTGAAAGAACGGTTTTCTTACGACCAAAATCATATAGTTTTTTCGGTATAGGCTGGAAGTAATAATTCAAGGGAAATTACTTTGAAAGTAAATGAAATAAAACATCTTTCTTCTCTTGACTGTAATAAGAACAATTAAAAGAGAATAATTAAAAACCTTAAACTTATAGGAATATAGAAAATACATTATTGACGTTTTATGTATACATTTTTTGGGACAGTCTATTAATTTGTAACTACTGAATTATAATTTTTCTATTTATTTTAAGATTTTTTAAAAATTATTTTAATATATTTTAAATATTAATTTATTGATAACATTTTAGAGGTAACTATGTAAAGACAGCGCCTTATCAAAAAGGAACTCCATGCTCAAAGTGTCCGGAAACTCATAAATTTTGCGTTAATAAATTGTGCTCTGAAACCGATGATAGCGATAGAATAAAAAACTTTACATTAATAACTTCTATGATTATTGTTTTTCATATGATTTTTATGCTAATTATTTAATTTTCCCATGACAAAAATATTCATACTTTATTCAAAATGAAATAATCTGATTTAATTTAAAAAAGTCGCTTAAAAAATTTAAGAATTTCGAACATGTATTTATAAATTCTCTATTTGTTTGTAAATTGCAGTTATTGAAATTTACGAATATATATTTAATCTATATCATATTTTTTTTTATTTTTAATGAATTTATTAATTTAATTATTATAAGAAAGCAAAATAAAACGATATATTTCGACAGTTTTCATGTCTCCATCATGTAGGGCATGAAATAGTAATGTATTAGTTACATTAATTTTATCAAATTTTTAATAAACATACTTTAAAAATTATATAAAAATTATAATTTAAATAATAATTTATTTTTAAAATTGTGCCAATTATAAAAAAATTTGTAAATAATGAAATTTAAAATTATCAATTGTTTATTAATTTAATAATTATTTATTTTAACATTAACCAATATATATATATATATATATATATATATATATATATATATATATATATATATATATATATATATATATATATATATATATATATATATATATATATATATATATATATATATATATATATATATATATATACCGTATATTTCGGCGTATAAGGCGACCGTCAGATAAGACGAGGTACAAAATTAGAGCAAATTTTTATGATTTATCATATATCGGTTGTAGTAGTATAAATACAACTACCTGTACTGTAATACTTTCTTTTATATCGGTTGTATAAGACGACCCACAATTTTCAAGGGTGATTTTTTGACTTTAAGGGTCGTCTTATACGCCGAAATATACGGTATATATAAAATCATAATTTTATATTATTATTAACATACGCTATTAATTTAATTATGTTTCCGAACTTCAATTCATCACCATACCTCAATTAGAGCCTTTCTAAATCGAATTACATTAAATAATATACTGAAACGAATTACATTATAATTATCTACCGCACAACAAACTACATTATAATTATTTACAAATACAACCAAGTCATAATCAGGTATCACAGTAATGATGTATACAACTGTTCGGGAGTCACTTCAGTTTGCCTGAGCATTTGGCTGTTTGTCAGCATTGCTTGTCTTAGTTTCGCCCGAACGAACTTGCTTGGTCGATTCCTCCTTTTCGGCTTCGAAAGTGGCTCCACCTTACCGGTGTTCGCAATTATCTCCTCTATTGGCTTGATATTGGAGGTCAGATCTTGGTCTATAGTCTTCTGATGGAGTTGAGTCCCCAGCTGGCGCACCTGGAGGCGCAGGGTTCGGACCTCCGTCTGATCTTGAGCGCTCTGAAGTTGCAGTTTTTGAATCAACTCCAGGCGCTTATGCATTTCAGTGGGACTGAAACATGTGCCTTCCAGTTTTCGGCACCGTCCATTGACCTTGGCGAGCCTTGTTTGCAATCCTTCGGCCTGTTCTCGCTCGTGCTGGAGGTTTTCGAATAGTTTAAACACTAAATTAAAACGATGAGATAAACGGGTTCTCTCTGTTAGGTTACTAACACTAGTGGAAAGATTTATTTATTATTATTAAAAATCAAGTTACCCCGGGGTGATGGGTAGTGGGTTAATAAGTTCCTAAAACGATTCTCAAAATTTCATAATGTTGAAGATACCTAAAAAACAATTTATAAATAAATAAATAAAATTACCTGGGGAAAGTTCGCCATGACAAACGGGACGATCTATGGGAACTCAGAAAAGAAAACGGAAGTAAAAAGAAATTAAAAATGAGAAACAAAATATGTCGCCAGTGCCATAAACAAAATAACTATATAAAGGAAAACTGGTAGACGAGAAATAAGAACAAAAAGTAGAACGAAAACAAAACGAAATTGAGAACAAAACGAAACAAAATAAGAGACAAAAAGTAGAGCAAAATTAGAGACGAAAAGAGTTAAAAAGGAGAATCAAAACAGAGTGTAAAGAGAAGTGAATGAGAATCTTTTATAAAATTGAATATAAAGTAAAAGTGGAGTAAATAAATCGTGTGGTCAAAGCAAATAGAACAATCATCAACGTATCCTGTAATTGAGTAGTTGACGGCTAGTGATTATTGTTGTGGTTACAGAAAGGGCTATTCTTCACGTATTGTCGAAATAAGCTTTGTGTGATAAATTGGTTTATAGTTAATTGATTGTAATTGAAATTTGTACAAATCCTTATTGTGTTCAAAAGTGTTGAATTGTGAATTAATAAATACGCTTTGGAGTCAGAGTAACATTTAAATTTATCACCAACTCAATAACCGAACAATAATATTTAGCAGGACCAAAATACTTGAAAAATTAAACATAAAACGAAATATATTATGAACTAGAGCAGATGAAATTTTTTAAATGCATCTTAAAACTCTAAACCCTTTCAGTTATTTGTTACCCGCCGTTTCCCAGTGCTTAGCAGAACTACTGCTATATATCATTCATAGCACTGGGCAGAAATCGGCCGTCGATATCAATGAAGCAGTTATGGATGGAAGAAGCTCCAACTCTGGAGATAGCGATAAGGAAAACTCTTATTATACAAAATCTTATTTCCCTTCTAGAACTGATGGAACTGGAATCCATAATTCTAATACAGCTCCTCCAGACAGAAGAAGCGCTTCTAAAACTATGACACCAAATGCTCTTGAAATGATGACCGGCAGACTCTGTCCTGCTAGGAAGATCTTGAACAAATACGGTATATTCGCCAAGGATGATATCATTACTGCCCCAGTGAATGCTTCCTCGGACCTGAACAGAATAGCCCATCCTGCCAGACCTTCTTACAGAGGAGCTAAGACTACAGACGAAACACCCAAAGACTTTTTTAATGCCTCGTGGAAATCCTTCTGCCCTGCTCGTAGTATTCACATTCTAAATAATAGAAATAAAGGTAATTATAATCAAAATTACTATAGCGATTATAATTTAAATTATTCAAATTGTAAATTAAATGGCAACGATTTTAATTTAAATAGTATGAATAGCCAATTAACTGATGATAATTATAATTTAAATGACCAAAATTTCTGTAATGATTATAATTTAAATAACCCCAATTGTAAATTTAATGGTAATGTTTTTAATCTAGATAATAAGAATGGCAAATTAATTTATGATAATTGTAAATTAAATAATTCTATTCGTAACTTAAATAGCAATGATTTTAATTTAAATAATGAAAACCTGATTAATAACAATTATAAATATACTTATAAAGATAATTATGAATCAAATAATGTTAATTATAATCTAAATGATAAATCTAATGACAAATATACTTCTGATTACCAAAATAACAATAAATATGATAAATTCTTTAAAAATAAAATTAAATATATTATTAAAAAATTAATTTCCGATTTTAAAAACTCTACAGAAGTCCCTTCTAATGGATTTTCTAGTGAGTTAGTTAATATTATTATTATAAATATATCTAATTTTATTAATTTAAATAAAATATCAATATTAAACAAAGATGTCTCGTTGTTTAAATATCACTCATTCCACCATACTTTTTCTCAAAAAAATTTTTCTCGTGTTCCTTCGGAACACGAGAAAACACGCAGCTCGCCGGCCTACGGCCGACTCGCCTCTTCAAAGACTGTCACCTTCAGCGAAAATCTTGTTAGTTCTTCATCTACCTTAGACAATTTAGTTGGAGAACAAACTCCAAATCCACAAACTACTGATACCTTTCTTACTCCTATGAATACGACCAATTACTTAGCTAACTTTCCAAATGCTCACACTATACCTCAAACTCTGTCTAATAAAAACCTTGGAACTTCCTTGAAACGTCATTATTCTGAGCCTATCCCCAATGACTTCATCCATAAGCCCAAGGATCTTAAAAACCTTCCTCCAACTCTTAATGATAATAATAATAGTAAAGTAATAAAATCTTGTAATGATAAAAAAAGCTTTCATAAGGGTAAATACACAACCCTATATTCTATTTATAAAAATAAAACTAATAATTTGGAAAATATTTCTATTAATTACCACAAGAAAGTGAAAATCCATAAACCTCGTCTATCTCCGTCCAATATCAATACTGATGAATCCGTTATTGCCCTTCCTCATATTAAACGCTCTCGATTGAATGATACTACTGACAATGATTCTGAACACTCGAATAACTCCTTGTCCACCTCTTGCTCTGAATACACCATTGACACTTCACACTACAGCTGTGATCTCGATGACACTATTGACCCCCTTCCAATGTATGAGACTAATTCTCAAATTCTTAACAACCCTCCACAATCTTCTGGGAATCTCCAGCCAAATACCGATCTTTTCAACTCGGACATAGATGATGTGAATCTATCGAGCAGCAGTATACCTTCCAATGACGAAGACTCACCTCTCCAACCCACAATGTCATCTCCTTCTAACAACGTCACTGATCCACACCTAATGACAACAGCTTCTCTTCATAGTACGCCTGAATTTATTCAACCTAAAACTACTAACGTTACTGAGCATATCAACACACCAAAAATCACCGCACCTACTCCTTCTGAATCTGAATGCAACGAAATCCAAGAGGCATTAAGAATACAATCACAAATGGAAGTATTAAATAAAACAATACAAGTGTTTGCGACTAATATCCCTGCCCATCTCCTAATTACCTCACACCCATTACACTAGCCAAACACACACGCAATACCTTCATCCCAAAAACGGCAGATGAGAGTGAACTAGACAACAAAATATTTTTCAAACTTAATGGTAGGGGTAAAATTGAATGCAGATCAAAATGCAGGACAACACTATGCAGTCCTATTTCTGTCCATAATCGTAAAAAAATCTTTAAGCACGCGTGGGACTTTCATAGATTAAAAATTGACGAAAATACACTTATTGACTGCATTCAATGTAGAGCCCCTGGTGAGAATAAATTTGCGCCAAATCCTATAACCTTCAAACATATTTATAATCACATTGTCCACTTTCAACACATAGACCAATGTGATCTTGAATATATGAGCCGCGCTGAAATACGGATATCACCCTCCAATAACCTTACCTGCTTCAACTATAGCAAAAATCGCAATAAATGTAAAACCACCTTTGACATTGACACCCCCCTTATGACCATTATTAACCACATAAAGGTCAAGCATAAAAAACTTATCTTTTACCCTGACGAGGAGGTATACTGCTTTTGTGGATCACGGATCTCTCATCACCTTGTCCGACAACATATCCTCGAAAATCACCCTGAACCTTACGTGTATCCGGGCAATATCCCCACTCCGCTCGTGATCTCCCAAGTACAAGATAGCTTCCCCGATAGTGCGAACAACTTACGCCCAATACTTGAGTCGCAAGAATTCGAGGCTACCTTCTCTGAAAGCGAAATTGTCAAACGACCTCTTCCTGATACCCTTATCTTCGGTAATAATGTTGAGAAGGAGTCGACATGATGGTCACAACACGCAATCAAGGCATACATCTTCTCAAATGCCTTGAAAAACTCCTCTATCTTTGTAGACCCTTTCATAGGAAATGCACTTATCCAGCATAACTATGTAACCTTCTTTGCCACCTTTCCTTTCTCTGAATTTGCTCACTGGAATGAGATTATCATGCCCATGTCTGATGGTAAGGACAACTGGTTCTTTTTTCTACTTGACAAACACCGTAGACTTGCTGTCCTCATTGACCCGCTTCTTGACGATAGCCTCTCTACTCACCTCTTATTAGCTCAAAATATTCTCGAAACCATTCTTGATCTCCAAAAAATTGTTAGTCCTGTCAAAATTGAACTTCAAAACCCTGAATACCCTCGCTGCTTCATACCTACTGACTCTGCCTTCTATATATGTCACTTTATCGAATGCCTTATTAAACGTAAAAAATTAACTAGTCCTAATATACCTAATATGATAAATGATATTAAAACTACTATAAATAATTATAATTATTGTAAATTGCCAAATGATGATGTGCGGAAATTCCGACCATTTATCAATTGTCTAATTATTAATCTAAACAATAATCTAATAGAATGCGATGCTGCTTTAAGTGAGATTGAGAGAATTAATGGAAGCATTAATCCTCATAAATACATCACAAAGAAAGCATCGGACATAATTCACAAAAATTATAAGGTTAGTAAAGAACTGGTCTTTACCAAGAGACAAAAATATAAATTTGCCCCTAAAGAGGAAATCTCCAAAATTTTAAATAATGAAGTGAAAACTCACACACCAAATATGGATAATATTTTGAAACTTTTCGCTAGCAAAACCTCTGATTGCACCTTTGACCTTAACTATCAGTACCCAACACTCTCCGAATCACTCACCATCACTCCCTTTGACATTGATGACATTAAAAGTATCTTCTGCCAACTTGACAATACTGCCCCTGGTACTGATAAAATCTCTCTAAGCGATTGGAGAAAGATATCTCCTAACTTTGAGCTCATCCTTGCCTTATGTAACAACATCCTTCGTAATTCCAGATCTCCAATATGCTGGAAATCCTTTCGTACCCGACTCATTCTTAAATCTGGTAAAGCTGAAATAAGCCACGAGGCTAACTCCTGGAGACCGATCTCAATTATGAACACTGCCTATAGGATATTTGCCTCACTAATGAATAACCGTCTTCTTGAGTGGATCAGTAACGGAAATCTCCTAACACCTAACCAAAAAGCTATCTGCGCACCGGATGGATGTGCGGAACACAATCTTATTCTTCACCTTATAAAAGACTCCTCTTATCGCAAGAAAAATGATCTACATATCATCTGGCTGGATATAGCAGATGCCTTTGGATCTATTCCTCATGAACTCATTTGGCACACTCTTTCAGAGATGGGTCTTCACACCACCACCATCGCTCTTCTTCAAGACATGTACAACAATGTACAAACCTACTTTGAATGTGAGGGAGAAAAATCTGATTATACATCAATATATAAAGGTGTGATACAGGGCTGCCCCTTGTCAATGACTCTGTTCTGTCTATCCATTGATTTCATACTCCGCAATGTCTTACAAACTCATCCTTTTCTTTTTCATAATCACAACATTAGCATCCTTGCATATGCTGATGATATTGTGCTCATATCTGATTCTTACTCCAATATCAAGTCGGCCTTATCTCTTACTGTTTCCCTTGCAACAAAAGTCAACCTTCGTTTTAAACCCTCGAAGTCTGGATACTTCCACGTTGATCATGACTGCAACTACCAACCCATTCTACTTTATGGCGTATATTATTGATGATTCATTGTAAGCACTAACTCTACAAAGAAGATTCACTGCTCAGGACAGACACAAGGCAATCACGTTTTCTCTACATCATCGGTCGCGTAATGTCTTTAAAGTGCATCTCCCGCTTGAACTTTACCTTTAGAAACTGTGTTTAATTATTTAACTTACAGGTTTGTGTTCTCAGTCTGCCTAAATAACAAGTACGCACTTTGCAATATATGCGCGTCTGAGTTTGCAACATGACGCCTAAGTATAGCAGACTTTTGTTCGAGGCTTGGACTTGTATCATCCACGCGACCGATTACGTATTGTTTTTTGCTTGAACAAATTTATAAAACCTAGAAACATTATCTCAAAACATTAGATTTTTCTCTTTGATGACTACCTGAAATATAGAAGTACTATACAAAACCCTCACACGAACACAACGCCGACATATTATACACTTCATAGTAACAATATTTTACAAGAACAATCTCAAAATGAGTTCGACCAGCCATAAAAAGATACATACATTGCCCTCAAATCTTGACAGAAAATGTTCGTATGCGTTTCATGCGATAAAATATATGCCCTAGACACGCGGCGTCAATTTGTGTAAGCTGTTCGGAAGATCAAAATGTAGAGTGATTTTTTATATTTTTTTATATGTATAGTTATAAGTATCTTGATGTTTAAAGAATGCCTGATATTTGACATTTCTTGTTATTATGTAAAGAGTTTAAATTTGAGGTTATTGTTTCGTGCAACTAGCGGGCGTTTTGTGCATTACCGAAACAGAGCGTTGCAAAGGCGCCAATTTTAAAATCTTCCTCTTCGGATAATTTTTATATATGAATTAAATCTATGTATAGAAATTTAATAAAAATAAAATTAAGTATTTATTTACTGAATTTTTACAGTTTCGTTAGAATATGAAGTTTTATTTATTTGTAGGTATTATAGTATGAAAATCATTTTTTTACCCAAAGTTTTGACGCCTCCCTAGCCATAGGCCGCGCCTCTCGGGTTGGAAACCACTGGTTTAAAACGTGTTTATATTATTATAAATATTAAAAAAAGATGGGGAGGCGCCAAGAAAAAAATATTTTTGGGGGAGGCGCTGTAGCATTAAGGTTGGAAACCGTTGTATTAAAATGTCAAGTTGAAGGATGGTTAACTTTGATTACTTGAGTCTGTGCGCACAATGGCTTTGCACACGCCAAGTATTTGGATTTGTAATTGTGTGTGTGTGTGTTTATTTTTGGTTATGTTGAAATTGTGATTTGGATTTTGCCTTTTGACTTTGTTTAGAGAAATCAATTGTAGATTTATTTTCAAATTCCTGTCTTCTAAAAAATAAATATGTTTCTCGTTGGAAGTTATATTTTTTTTGAAGATAAATTTTTTTATTTCAATATCAAAATGTCAGATGATATTGCTGCCTTAGTAATTGACAATGTATCTGGTATGTGCAAAGCCGAATTTGCCGGTGATGATGCTCTAAGATCTGTTTTCCCCTCTATTATCAGAAGACATCGGCTATTGCAGTCAACTTAAATATTTAAAAATATCAAGGTCCATGCCAAATATAATAATTTGATTAAACAATTTCTAATAACAAATTTTTTATCACAAAAAAATACATTGTTACCGATGTCCAAATATAATTGTCAGATAATTGAATGATGTTTGTTTTTCTCTATCTCAACCCAAACAAACATTTATTCTATATTTATTTTCTCTTATTCTATAGTATTTATTCATTTCGAATAACTTTATGGGACACTTATTATCAAAAACTAGTTATAACCTGTCAAAATGACAGCCCTTTTCATGATTAAATTTCAGCTTTAGATAATTAGTTATTTTTATGTCCTTGCAGTGTCTTAATCAAAATACATAATTCTTTTCTAAAAAATTATTTTTATATTCAAAGTTTTTGTATACAAGATGTGAAAACATATATAAAAATAATTATAATTCATAATTAATTAAATAGTGGTACGGCTATACATTGTTACATAGAAAATTATTGACATTATATTTATTAAATAATTGACTATGAATCACTAAAGATATCGATGTTTTAAGATATTCATGAATTTTCGGCACTGACTTTTTCAAGTGATTTTGATCAAAAAACATCGATGTCTTTACTGATTCAAAGTCAACTTTTTAATAAATATAGTGTCAATTGAAAATGGAAAGAGGTTTTAATTAAAGAAAATTATGTATTTAGATATTTATTCAAATAAAGTTTTTTACTATATTTAAAGTAACAGAAAATATGACTGCTAAAAATCATGTAACATTACTATATAGTATATTTCATTAATTAGCTCATAAATTCACTAAAATTAAAAATGGTTTTTACTGTACGCTCAATAATATCGGTCTCGCATGGGTCCACATGATATTTTATGATAGTCAAAAACTTTCAACAAATATACTTATTGTAATTGTTCTTTAAAACTGTTAGATGTGTTACAAAAATAAAAATACTTTCCGCATCTGACCCTCGTCACCCAACAAATATAGACGTAACGATGAATATGCCAAATTTCTATTATATTGATATTAATATGAATAATGAATGGGAAATAATGCAGTAATTTTCATTTTTTTGTTTGGTTTTTCCACGACAAATGGAAATATTTTTAATTTATTAATGGCCTAGCATGACTCCACCGAATTGTTTTTATCAGAATATCAACATTATTTAATTTGTATTTAATTTTAACATACGAATCAATTGTTGTCTATTTTATAACTTAAAAAAATTATTTCTTGGGCTCGGACCAGAAGTGAATTTCTAAGCTTTAGTAAAAGGTTAGTTCACTGACATTATTAGATTATTAAATAGGGGTAGTCATTTCTTCACACATTTTACCTATCAACAATTTTATATCATTACATAGCAAAAGATTTTAAAATAAAAAAAATTTTGTGTCTCATTTTCAAAATAGTGATATTTATTTAAAAAAAAGGACAGAATTTGCTTATAAATATTTATAAAAGTTCTATAGAATTTTAAATAAATTATAATTTTTTAACAACAAATTGTCAAAAATTTATAACATCATAAAATTTTGATTAAATCGACCTTTTTTCAACGAATTGAAATATTTAAATAACTTTTTGAAATAAAAATTAAAATAAATGCGGCAATGATCTATTTATAACAAAGCTACACTACAATATTCGATTTATAATATATTTCGACAGTTTACTGTCATTATTAAATAGGATAGAATAAACTATAGATATTATAGATTTATTAAAAATTAGAAAATTATTATTTTTAATTTTTAATTGAATTTAAATTTAAATAATTATTTATTTTTAAATTAAACATTATTTTTTAAAATTAAATCTAATTGATTCCCAAAAAAATTTTAATAAGTTATTACAAATCTAAAAACACTTCAAAATAAATCTAAATAATGATTTTAAATATTGAAATATGCAGTGGCGTTCCTGCGTTGCTGGCCGCTCAGGTGCAAAAACAATATCGGTGCCCCTATAATTTAATTTTTTGATTAGAACTTGCTGATGTGCGGATCACCCGATGGGGATTATTATCTTGTAAAAATTAACCCTTATGGAATTGAATATAGAATATGAAAACCTAATAAAAATGAGTGAAGAAAAAGTTTTTATTTATTTACGACAAACATGCTATATTAAAAAGCAAAGTTTTTTTAATTTTTTTATAAAATGTAACTAGAAAATTTGTAAATCAACAAATATGGCTTAATATTTTATTCCAATAAACAAAAAAATTATTAGTTTCATATAAAACAAAGTACCAAAAAAAGATTTCACAATTTTACTCTTTATGCTTTTGCTGAAGCAAAATCATCAATTACTTGGGATAAGTTTAAATTCTCACAAATATCTTTTTCTATCGATAACAAAGCAAGATTGGTTAGCCTTTCTTCTGATATCGATGACCTGAGGTAAGTTTTTATTAATTTTAGCTTAGAAAAGCTTCTTTTTCCAGATGCTACAGTTACAGGCAGTGTTAAAAAATTCTTAACACTATAGAAAAATTGGGAGATGACGATATTAAGTCGTTTTGTATGATGTAATTCAAAGTCATACAGGCTTTTCCGCGGTGGGAAATATTTCCCTAAAACTTAATATTTCGTTAAATAATTCAAAACCATTCACGTCTTTTTCTATAATGTCCTTAACATTTATTTGTAGAAAAACTTCCAAATTCAAGCTACATTTTTTTAAATATCTGAATCTATTGAGTGGAAAGAATACAAAAAACCATAAATATTATACATTGATCTAATAACGTAAATCTTTCCTCTACAGAATTATTTGCTCTATCTATAATACGAAAATAAAAATTAATTTTAAAGTTTTGTTTATGATGTTCTACAAACTCATCACGTGATTCATATAAAAATTGACGAGGTCTTTTGTGGAAATTCATTTTCTACATCAATAACTTGTGCAAGGTTTGTAGCTTCACTTATATATTCTTTAAGACTGGCATCATTTTTTTAAATTACCCAACGCTTTACTGCATTCATTAATTTCAATGTTGAAATTTTGTAGCATTTTGCTAACTACGTTAATTTTTGAGAGTATTATTTATTATTAAAATTTAAATGACTTCTATTTTCCAGATAACGAATTTGCCGTATTTCTTGTACTTATATCTCTACTTTGACCATCTCTTAAATTAATTAAACTTTCAGAAATTTCTTTAATATTTTGGTGCAAGGGTCTTATAGCGTTTATACGACTTGACCACTTAAGGATTTTAAAATAAAATTTTTAATTTTGATTTTTAACATATTCCATCTATATGGAGAGGCAGAAAAAAATTAAATAATTCCTGAACAATATCAAAGAATCCAACGGTTTCATTATTAATTTTAACAGCATCATTAAGAACTAAATTTAAGTTATGTGCTGCACATGGTACAAAAGTTGCCCTGGGGTTAATATTTAAAATTATTTTTTGAAGTCCTATATTTCTATTTTTCTTGTTGGATCCATTATCATAGCCTTGACCACGAACATTTTGTACATTCAAGCTAAATTTAGGCAACAATTCGTTAGTAAGGAAGTTAAATAAACCTTCACCAGTTAATGGAGAAAAACCAAGAAAATACTCTTCGAGTGTGCTTTATTTTGCGTCAAATTCACACACCGAACAACAGATGTGATTTGTTCGACATGGCTTAAATCTTACGTGCAATCAAGTATAATAGAAAATATTTCGAATTTTTTATAATGGTTGTTAATATCTTTGTTACAGCTTCTGCTAATAATTCAATGATTTCGTTTTGGAAATGGATTCCCAAATAATGGGGCTTAGGACTTTTTTTTGATTTGCAGTTTGTACGTTTCTTACATGTTCTGTTATTATGGGATCAAATTTAGCTAACATTTCTACAGCTTTCATGAAATTTTCATTATTTGGATGATATAACTCTGTCGATGGGCCGCGAAATGCTAAACACTGACCAGATAAAAATTGAACAATAGCTATCATTCTTTCAATAATACCACGCCATCGTTTTGTTTCCATTTCATAATATGTTTCATAATATCTATTATGCAGTTCTTTTGCATCCGCAATTTTAATTCACACCACGTTTTTGAACATTCGATATGTTGTGCACTGTTTTCATGTTGAACAAAATACGTTGTTGCATGTCGCCAATTAGAATATCCACCACTGGTCAGCTTAATAATATTTTTGCTGAATAGTTTGAAGCAAAAACAAAATACCATATTCAACTGTGTTAAAGATCCACTTAGTTTTTCTATTTCTTTTAATTTTATTTCCGTTTTTTCGATAATAAGCACCAGATTTCCTTTTTGTTTTTCTTTCTGATATCTAAGAAGGTGTAATATTTTCTTATTCATAATAAAATTTCTAAATAGTACAACTTACTTTTATTAAGTATACTTTATTTGTTAGATTATCTACAATCAATTTTTTTAAATATAATAATAGCAGGTCGGCGGCCGCCCTTCAACTTGGTCGCTCAAGTGTGGGGGCACTTTCTGCACCCCCGCCAGGAACGGGCCTGGAAATATGACAGATCACAAAGCTTGGTAAATGTAAAATTAGTAATATCAAGAGTATTTTTTCTCTTTTTAACTTTCGTTAACGGTCTAGAATCTAGATCTTATTTTAATTATGGTTTTGGAAATCTACTAAAAAATACCTTGTTATTAACTCATAGATGGAGTACGACCTTACTGACATTCTGTGGTCACTTTATAGAAGTTTCATTAATAAATTTACTTTTAATAACAACAGATAACGAAGCTAAATAATTTACAGAACGACATATCTTTACTGGATAGCTTCAGTTTTTGTCGAAAATCTTTTTTATTCTAATTTTCACGAACAAATCCTGAAGACTTTTGAGATGGATAATTTATAGAAAAAATAAAAATATTTGATTATTATGAATGGCTGCTCAGGATTTAATTGGAAAAAAGAATAGAAAAATGGAAAAATTATAATTTACAAATTGCAACAGAAAGACCTCATAATTTCCGCAAACCTACAGAAAAAAACAAAATAAAAATAAAATTGACTTTTCTCAACACTGTCATCCTTCACATAGGTCAATTGATAAGGTACCAAGTGACAAGATACGTAGGTCTTTAAATGACTGAAAGGTTATTCTCTTTAAGTTTTATAAATTAATAAGAACAAATAAATATCTAAATTTGTGGATCTTTATGTCTGATACTAATTTAAATTAAAGTCGTTTGAATCATTAATTATTTATTTTTAAGATTCTCCCTAAGAAATTTCACATTGAACTGCCTTTATAGGAAAATAGTCAGCATAAAATAGAAAAAAATAGTGTTGTTTTGTTAAAAATTAGTGTAAATTCTTAAATCAAAGGTCTACCCAAAATGTGTTAAATAAATTTAGATTTCAATGGAACGAGATTAAAATTATATTTCATTGAATAGTAGCCAGAGTATTCTACTTAGTCTAGGATCATAAAACCGGAAAGTTTCGAAAACTTGTTTAATCCATTCATTTGATATTTCACGCTTACATTGTATATAATTTGGTGACCCACCCTTAAGGTCTATACATTACACGTTAGTGAGTTTATATATGACTAACAAAAACAAGTTAAACATTAAATTTTACAAAATTGGTAATAAAAATATACTTATAAATATAAAATATGCACAATTTACACCAATAACGTGATTTGCACTCTTTCTAACCTATAATTTCATTTAAAAAATATAAACAAAACTAAATTCAATAAATATTTAAATAAAAATTAAAACAAAAATAAATAAATTTAAAAAAATAAAATTCTTCTTAAATTATTTAGATTGGATTCATTAAGGTTGTAGGATAACTGTAAATAATACCTGTTTGAAATAATATTATTGCATGTTGAATTTGTATGTCTAATTATTATGTAAAGTGTCCCTGAATGTCCAAGTACTATTGATGCATGTGTTTGTCTTGCTCAAGATACTTACAATATAATTACTTCATCCGGAGTGATAATCAGTTTTTAATATTAATAAATCTTATGTCTCCAAAGTCTTCTAACAAAAATGTTTACTTTTTTAGTCATTTTTAGTCTTTTTTTATAACAATTCGAAGATAACAATGAGGGGATAAATATTAAGCATAACTCGTTTTAGCAAATGGAGCTTTCTGAAATTTTGACCATTTTAAGTTATATTTTCTGATGAGTTTTCCGATAATCCCGAAAAATTTACATAATAATTTTTTTGGAAAAGATTTTTTAGTAAAAAGGAAAAAAGAGCTATATGGAAATAGCGTTAAAAGAGATATTTCTGTATAATATTTTTCTTTTATGCGTTATACTCTAAATTATTGTCTCTCAACCAGGGCCGCCGCGTGGGTAAGAGGCGCCTTTGTGCCAGATTTTTTTCTGCGCCCTTCCCTGAACTGAACCCTCATGTCAAAAACTATGACTTGTTATGAATTTAATCATTAGAATATTTCCAATGAATACTTTTATTTTAAAAAATAATTACAGCTTATATAATACGATAATATACAGGCACGGGTTATATACATACAATATATAATACTAAATCTAAGCAATCAATAAAATTTGCTTGTCCCAAACATATATTAAGAATTAGATTACTTTATAATTATTCATCACTCAAAAATCAAAAAACCTTTTACATATTTACTCTTCTAGCTTTAGCAGCTACAAAATTTTTATGAGATCGTTAATATCTATAGAATCCAAAATATCGCTTTCTATAGATATTATGGATAAGTCCGTTAATCGTTCTTCTTTCATGTAGACCGTAAATAGTTTTTAATTAGTTTTAACTTAGAGAAACTTCTTTCTCCAGAAGCAACAGACACAGGTAATGTTAAAAAATGCGTAATACAATAGTTATATTCGGGAAGATCTCATTTAATGCATTTTTATAAATGTAATTTAAACCTCGTGAGGAGACAAGTCAGATTTTATAAAAAATTGAATGGTTTTTAATTCTTCGTTTAGAGCTATACCATCAATATCTTCATCGTTTAAGTTTGCAACGTCGGTTAATTTTATATGCAAATCTTTGCAGTGTTTCAATAAATCCTCATTATCCCATTGTTTTAATTGGTTGATGTTGTGTATTATTTTAAAATCTTCGTTGTGTTGTTGCAATTGTTGAAATCGTTCTGAAATTGACGATATAGTGGTGTCCAGAATCGCGAAATAGAAGTTAATTTTAAAATCATGTTTTGCATCCTTCACTGTATCATCTGATGCTTCTTAATCGAATAACTTCCTTTTTTTTCGCTTTCGAGTTTCAGGGAAATCATGCTTAATATCAAGTTCTCTAGCTTTAGCCATTGCAGACGTCACAAGTTCTTCAAATTTATCATCAGTTCTAAGACTTTTTAAGTTGTTCAAAATTGAATTAAGATTTTCTGTTACTAATTGTAAATCGAATGTGGGCTTTTACATTTTTTTGCTGACAATATTGACAAGATTCAATATATCATACCAAATTGAGACGGAACACAAAATTTTAAAGAACAAATTTTTGAAATTATATTATTTGCTTGAGCTCTAGAATCCATGTCTTTTGTGTGGTCATTAGTGATATCTAATAGAGCTTGATAAATTTCTGACATATACATTTTCAGAGGTTTCAGGGCTTCTATCCGACTTTCCCATCTAGTTGCAGAAAGTGGTTTTAGGGTTAAGTTTTTATCGTATTTTAAAAATAATTATATAGTTCTTGAATCACACTAAAAAAATTTACCGTCTCAAATGAAATTTTAGGTGCATCGTTCACTACCAAATTTAATGAATGAGCAGCGCATGGAACGAAAGAAGCTCGTGAATTTATTTCAATAATTTTTTGTTGAAGTCCATTATGTCTCCCACGCATATTAGCTCCGTTATCGTACGACTGTCCGCGTAAATCTGATATATTAATGTTCATGAATTTCAAATGGTTAATGATGAACTCGAATAAACCTACACCGTTTGTGTCAGCTACACTTTGGAATCCTAAAAAATGCTCACGAATTTCTGCAACATTTCTCGATTTATTGTGATAAACAAATCTTATGACAATGGTTAACTGTTCAGTATGGCTTATGTCTGGTGTTGTATCAAGAATGATTGAATAATATTTTGAAGAGTGGAGCATTTCTAAAACCTTTTTCTTAATAGCATCACTTATAATGCTAATTATTTCATTTTGAATCTGATCACCTAAATAATGACTAATATTCTTTTTCTCAAACGTTTGAACGCGATGTAAATGTTCAGACATTATTGGATTGAATTTAGCTATGGTTTCTATTAATTTCAAAAAGTTTCCGTTGTCGTTTTGAAAAAGATTTTTAGATGAACCTCTAAATGCCAAGCATTTTCTTGATAAATACTGTATTATATGAATAATTCGTTCCACGACCGATCGCCAATATTTTATTTCGGTTTCGTAGAGTCGTTGTTGCATTGCATCAATTGTACAATTTTTTTTAGTGACATTCTCAATTCGCTATATTTGAACTGTTTTATGTACCCAACACTAGTTTCGTGAACTTTTAATATGTGGCTTAAGTGTTGCCAATCATTACAACCACTAGTAAGTTGTGTAGTATTGTCAGACATTAATTTGCAAAAGTAACAAAATACTGAATTTTGAGTTTTCGAATAAAGCAAATAACTCCTGCAAATTTTTTCCCGGTTTGATAAAGTTCGATAATAATAATTATCAGAAAATTTACGTCCAGACTCATTTTTTGGGAAGTCTTTCAAAATTAATTGCTTAGGATCATTTTCTATTAAACAATCTCTTAATTTTATATTAATTTGTTTTGGCCAAGTAGCCGGATCGTTAAAATCAATTTTTTCGGAATCGGAATCGGTTTTATTACTTTCTTTCGATTCGTTTTCTATTGTAGAGTTTGTTGATACACCAGAAGAACTTTGTGTTTCGAGATTCAGGTCTTGATTTTCTTCCGTTGCAGTCGTAGTAGGATTAATAGTTTTAATAGTGAATTTATCTAAAGAACCTGATAGCTTTTGTCGAGCGTCTTCTCGCTGAAGTCTATTTTTCTTATTTTGCGCGCCTGATAATTTTGATTTTTTTCCGATTCCAGACATCTAAGGATTTTAAGTTAAAATTTATTATACATTGTAATTATTTAATATTGTTATCTAATATATAATTAGTTATTTAATATTGTAAATTATACTTACGTTGAAATTTTATAATGAATGCCTGATGAAATCAATAAATATTTGATTTACGCAGAAGACAAATGCACTAGTGGTAAATTTGCGTAAACTTGTCTAAACGTAAACTTAACTAGATGTATATGTGAAATGCCGCGCGTCGCGGTGACGCCTTTATCAAACGAAGTTGAGCGATCTACACCGATCGCATCGCACGAAGTTACGAGCGCGCTTTCATAGCGTGGTAGAATAAGGTATACGTTGCGCCCGCGTTTCCAGTATCTCTCTAATAAATCCATATTTGCCACTTTTTCTTTTTTATCATTTAACTTTTTTATATTTAATTTTAATTTTTTTTATTTAGTGAGGTGGCGCCAAGTGAAAGAGGCGCCTGCCGGCGCCTTTTTCACTCGGCGCCCTTGTGCGGGGCACAATATGAACAATCGTACGCGGCGGCCCTGCTCTCAATCACGTACACAATTTTTATTATATTTCATTTAATGCTTTTTAATTTAATTCTATAAACATTTCATGAAAATATTTAATAAAAAATGTATGATTATATTTTTCATAATTATTCTAAAATGATAAATGTCCTAAAAGGTTATATAGCTATCCATTTAATGTAGGAAATAATAAATGATTTCAATGACTGCAACTGTACATTTATTCCATTAACGCGACTTCCGATTGTAATTTATTAATCAGTAGTATAGTTTTGTCAGCAAATTGTGGAAATTCCAAAAAGACATTTTTGTTTTTAGTAAAATTGTTTATCGAAAACAAAAATTAAAATAAAATAATTCCTAATATAAAATAGAGGTAGATATTACATTTAGCGAGACAAGTTTAATGCAAAATAGAAATCCAGTTTAATGTCGAATATTATTCGCAAATGTTTTAACGCTCTCGCCTCAATTGACTAATAGTTAAGGAGGTTATTTAAACCTTCAATGGCGAGAAAAGATTAATGTCTACGTCCAAATTGAATGGATAAAGACGTAACACGAAAAGAAAATTCAATAAGAACTAAACAAAAATGAAGTAAAACATTTTATAAGAAATTTTAGTATTTTTTTGAAAGAATTGAAAGAAAATTGAGTTTTACATTCCAACAAAAGCTAACATATTTTTGATGAGGGTCCCTTCACAGAATGTTTAAGACTAAATACAATAAAAAAATGATACAATAAATAAATACAATAAATACAATTTTATTAAACTTCTCTTTATTATGATCAAACATTTTGGTTAGTAGTTTAATAAATCTTTGAATCTATAAACATTGTAAGTAGTGTAGAAAAATCCAAGTTATAGTGTTAATGTCTTTTTGAATTGTACAAATAACTAAGAATTCAAACAATTCCTATTTTTATACCTAAAGACCATACTGCGGATTTAATTATAATTACCGTTTCAAGAGCTCATGTGAAACTGTTGCAACATAATTATTTAGTTAGTATTAGTATGTCCTAGTGCAGTGTTTCTCAGACTTTTCTCGCTCACGGCACACTTGCTCAAAAATCAAATATTTTTACAAATCTTTTCATTTTCCAATGATATATAAAAAAGCTACTTTTTAGTCTATACTAGTTAAATATGATTACGGGAGATTTTTATAAGGTAATAAAGACAGTTCTTTGTAATTTTGATCCACAGAAGCGACTTTTTCATAGTAAAAAGCTTGATATAGTTTTTGTAAATTTTTTTTATTACTAACTGTTTTGGGAAAAAAAGTCTCGTGGCACACAGTTTGAGAAACATTTTCCTAGTGAGTATATGCATGAACCCAGAGGACACGCAACCACATAACTGTGTCAAACTGGATGAATGAAGTAAAATTGTTAAAATATTAAAATTTGACATAAATAAATTCATCAAGTATTATTCTTACTTTTCCATTTTGTCTTTTTTTCATCGTGTTTTGATTGGATCAATCATACAATGCACTCAAAATAGAGGATATTTAATACAAATTATCAAATTATTTCATCCAATTTGTTCGATATTCATTTCTATTATACAAAACAAGAATAATAAATGAGAAAATACGATTTAGCGTTTATCGAACTACTGGAAAATACGACTATTCATGGCCTTAACCATGTATATACGGCCAAGTTTAAAGCCACTAAATTTCTTTGGTTGGTCTTGTTTAGCTTTGGTATTGCTGGGTTTTCTTTCAACGTTATTCACATAATCAAACGCTACATGTCAAATCCAATTCTTATCACTCATTTTATCGAAAACGAGCCTTTTTATTGGCCAGATCTAACATTTTGCAACCCGACGGCTCCATTTGTACTAGAGAAAGGTCAACCCGAATTCGACTATTGGGTAAATACAATGTTAAAATCAAAAGAATCCATTGATATTTTGTATAATTCAAGTCAAATAATTCAAATACTCAATACTTTTCACGATGACAAGTCCGAATTAGCCGAGAAGTCAGTCATGATGTCAACGGTTGATCCTGTTGTATTGGGTGCCTATCGTTTTGAGAAACATGTCTTGTTTTATGGGTTTTCTAAATCCCACCCCGAAGTTTATTTGACTCAAGAATATAAACGATATCCTACAGATTTTGTTAAGGAAAGCTTACGAAGTGAAATCTCGAATTTATTCACCACACAATTTGTTCAATTTAGAAATAACATCCCATGTCATACCTTTCAAATAGATAAGTCTAAAATATTCAACTCTAGTTCCTTACATACTTTGTTTTTCTTTATCAACCTAAATTTTCCTAGTTATCAAGTATTCAACTCAAGCTACATTTCAAGATCAATAATATTTTATGTAACGAAGAAAAATTATCTACCCCAAGACGATGCGACCACAATTTTGCCAGGATTCAATCATGAAGTTTTGATTTCCCAGACTCGGTTTCAACATGAAGAAACAAAAAACCCATGTCGAAATATTTCATTTCAAGTTGAACTTTATGATGCAATTTTGTCTTCAACTTATCTTTACGAAGGTGGCTATGATGATTGCCGAAAAGTGATGAGTCAAAAGCTTTATGTCAGTAAATGCAATTGCTACAGCCCATTCCTACCGATTTACAAAGCCGAAAAAAATTTCATAAAACTTTGTTTTAATGCTTCTCTATTTTCGGCGGAAAAGATGTTAAAAAATGCTCTCTGCATGTATCATATATATGAAAAGTATTCGAAGAATTCAACAGTCAAAGGTAAAATCGAGAAAGGTTGTAGCAAATATAAACCAGTCAAATGCGATGATTATATTTATAAAGTTTCATCGAACAAGGAAATCATGTTGGAGTTTAATACGGGAGGAATAAATGACAGAATGGATATGTGGATAAGGAAAGCGTACACCAAATTATTGAACCGGACAAAGGTTAAAAGTAATTATTTAAGTGAGTCAAAAGAAAATATAGCATTATTAATCGTTAGGCGAGAATCAAATTCAGGAGACCTATATGTAGAAAAAATGGAGTACTCTCATTCTGATTTAATGTCTGATATTGGAGGCTTAATGGGTCTTTGGTTGGGGTTGAGTGTTGTTGGATTATTTGAAATTGGGGAAATGGTTTACTTTGCCATATTTAAAGTACTATTTCTTTGTTTTAATGCAATGTGTCGGGAGGAAACACCCCATCAACAAGACCAAAATGATGCATTAAATGATGATAACCTGTGAGGCTAGTGATATCTATTAAATTCATACTGCAAGGAGAATTTTTAAAATTTATTCATATTGTTCAAATTCTCATTGTATTTACCTTTTAAGTTGTTTTTTTTGTTGTTTTCTTTATTAATGTTTTACTGTTGATTTTGTTGTTTTAAGGAATTTTACCGAAAAAATATTTTATAAATACAAAGATTATCCTTGCCTTAATCTCGATCGATTACCAATGACTTCAAGGGCCTTTATTACTATTTCCTTAAATTAAATTAATTAATTATAAATATTTCATTGAGTTTCATCTTTTTGCAATTTCACAAATATTTGTCAAATAATAATTTAGAATTGCCAAACCAAAATTTTAATTTCACTTGACATGAACAATGAATGAATTCGAGTAATATTGTGCCGGCAGTAAAGTAAAATTTGTATCGAAAACTATTTTCACTAATATATAAATTAAATTATTAACACTAGATTTACGGAAGCCGTCAATTTGACGGATTCAATTTTTAAAATTAAAAATACAAGAGAAATATTATTTTTTCCAATTTTTTTATGTTGGTTATTAATGATACAATGATACGCGAATATACCACTATCCTTTTTGTTACCATTTTAGTTTAGCGGAAATGTGTTGTATATACCGAAAATATATTGAGAAAATATAGTGTAAAAGCAGGATCTCGTAGATGGCCTCTATAAGTGTTTTATAACGTCTTTGACTTAGCAGCAATAAAGGCATAGATTTTATATAAAGAGGTTATTGGAGTAAAGATATCAGGAAAAAATTTTATTTTTCAATTGCCCGAAGAACTAGCAAATGACAACATAGATGCCACCAGTACTAGTTCCAACATATCATCTAATATTTCGAATATCCGTAATCGTAAGTCTTGTGAAATAGGTTTATGTAAAAAAATAGATCTAACAATAAATGTAATAAATGTAATAAATATGTGAGTGAAAAGATATGGCTTATGTATTGATATAAATTATTTTTTTGGCATTATATGAGATTTTTTTATTATTATTTTAAAATAAATTTTGTTTTAAATTTGAAATTTATTTCAATTCAATATTCAAAAAAATAATTTTAATTTAATAGAAAAGAAAGAAAATATTCATGTTAGATAAAAAAGGAACCGAAATAAATTCACCATCAAATAACAATAAAAAAGATAAATAATAAAACTATAAATATTATAAAAACAAGTTTATATTTATAAAATTAATCATTCAAAATTCGAAGAGGTAAAATGTCGAACATTTATTTTTATGCTGTTTTTTGTACTTGATTTTTCAAATTTTCATGAAAAAGTAATTTGTTTTAATAATAAAAACTTTTTTAATCGATTTTTGTAAACTATCGAACATTTTTCAGCATATTTTATGGAAATCAAAGTTTTTTCATTGAATTTTTAAATCCCCACAGACACATTATTCAATTATATATTAAACAAAAATTTTCGCAGAAATTTACGAATTAATTTTATAGCATATAAAAAAAAGGGGGTGGCCTAATTTATAACCTCTATTCTTTTTTCCCCATAATTGAATTTAAAAATTCGTTAAAAATCGAATTTTCTCTCAATAATTAATATCTGATAAACAAAATTATTGGTAAACAAATCTGTCAAATGATTTTTGAATGATTTATTGACAAATTGATACCAGATTTCTTTCACATTTTTTAATCGAATTATTTAGTGCTATTTACAATTCCCATTTTAATAATTAGATAAAAATCAAATTTAAAATTTTTCTCAGTTTTTTAAATAAATATATATTTTATTAGATAGCTAGCAAAAGTACCAAACTTCTTTCGGGATTATAAGGCGGCATATTTATAAGAATATTAGGTTCACTTTATTATTTCAGCTAATTTATATGACATATCACGTTCATATATATATTTTTTGTTTAGTTGAAAAGAGGAAATAGAATTTCATTGCACCCCCTCATTTCGCGGGGTTTTGATATATCTGACAAACACGGATCTTTAAAATTATACAAAAATCAGTATTTACTTCTTTTAATTAAATAACACGACAAATTTCTCAATAATAATACTTACATCATTATTAATAATTTTTGTACATGCTTCATTTTTATTTAATTTAATTAATAAATAATTATTTACAGTCATCCTCACACTAGAATAAATCAAAATTTGAAGATTTGTTTTAATGAGCGTTATTTTTGGTTTCACTCACATTAAAAATGAAATAAAAAATAAAAGGCGTTCGAGAAAAGTCAGATTTGCTGATATTGCCGGAAGGAGTCTTTTTTGTAAATAGATATGAGTTTTATAAAATCCGAGTTGAAAATATTTTTTTTTGTTTTGTTAAATTATATGAAAGATATTTTTTTTAAAGTCATTTGGGAAAATGACTTATCGGGCAGTATTTTTGACAATTTTATTGTTAATTTATTAGTGTTTTGAAACCGTGAAATGAGAAAAAATAAAAAGTTATTACCAGATGGTTTCAAGGTCATTGTCATAAAGAGAGGTTGATTTCTTTTCAATTGATATTGAATTTATTAAAAAGCTTGACAATGAATCAGTAATACATCAAAAACATCGATATCTTTACTGATTCAGTCAAGCTTTTTAATTTTTCTTGTAGTTGTTAGTAAACGTGAAACTTAATTCCACTTACATATGGACGTCCATAACATTATTGAACTTTAAGTGGCACCTTCTGCCTTCAGTCCATTCCCAACAATGATGAACAAATATTCAACCAGAATTTTATCACCCAGTATTCTAAAAATTCACAACTATGTTAGGTTCTGTGGCATTTTGACTTTTACAGACCAAAGACAATTTGAAATGAAGGCCTCCAGCAAAATTATTTTTAATCTGCATGTTTTGTGCACACAAAACATTTGTTCTTCAATTTTTTAATAAATCGCATATTTGTAGGGAATGCAATACCGGAGGAAATCTCAATACCGGTGTTTCGGTATTGCAAAATGATAATACCGGTAAACCGGTATTAAAACAGGTTTTCAAAAAAATATGTATCGACGATTTCTTAGAGAGGTCCACTCATCGAAAGTAATACTAAAACCCTTGCCATTTAATTTACGATCAGATATTTCATTAATTAATAATTGACGAATTTTTTCGTTGTAATCAATGACAATTTTTCTAATGGTGTTGGCTGATTTTGGTAGCTCATCACTTTTAGTGATTTTCTAAGATCGTCAGATGTAATAAATTCTCTGAATGGTAAACCATCACACGCTGTAATTCTTGCTAGTACCGCTGCTAGTGAGTCGTCCTTAGTATTTCTGAAATAATTTGTAATTTTGGTTAGAGAATTCACTTTATCACATTAAGAGCTAGATCCAGCTACAGATTCAGCACCAGCACGTTTCCGTAAATTTAATTCATGTTTTGTCTTTAGATGTGTGTGGAGGCCGCTTGTTGAACCCCCCTCCGGTTTGTATAAAATTAGCACACCTCTTGCATTTTGCATAGTTTCCTTTTTCTTTTTTTAGAAAGTAAAACCAGATAGAATTTTCATCTCCGCCTTTTGAATGTTGAACAAATTTCATATTCTCCATATTCTAAAATATTTTATTGTAATGAATAAAATATATCATACATTTATATATTTAAAAAAATATCAAACTTTGGATTTAGCATAAATAAACTTACCAAATATTTGTCATAAAAACTTTGCTGTGCTTTTCTTTCCACGATTTAAATAACTCTAATACAACCTACTAATATGTTATATTTTCTACGATTTAAATAATTCTGATACAAATTACTACAACTTACTCTGATACAACAAAACTGGTGTTTTCTTATTAATTCACACTAAAAAATTTATGTGGTGTGCAGTTTATAGAGGGTGCCCGATTTTGAAGTGTTTTCGTGTAAATAGAACGGCATTTATTTGTTTATTTGTTAAAATAAAAATTCTAGTTTATATAGCTGTAAAATGCATGTTTTGTTGTTCAAAATAATATTTTAATTTAATACTGAAATACCGGTATTGAATCTTCGAATACCGGTTAAAATACCGGGAAAATGACCTACATACTTGTTTTTTTAATGATAAAATATATGTAAAACTATATATAAAAACATGTAAAACTTATTAAACTTCTTAACTTATACTCATATATTATATTTTTAAAAATCCTAAATTTTTTATTATGGTTTTACAATGAGTTGAAAACACCATTATGTTAATTATCCACCGACTTTATGATGCATACAAAGCTTTATAATTATTATTAAACGTTGCACGAAAGAAATTTTAGAGATTTATGGACTCCAATTAATTAAAAAAACAATGTAATAAATAAACATAATTGTAAAATTAATTATTTTTAACCTCCTCTGCAGAAGTGGCTTTAGGTAATACCTTTTCCCGCTAAAGATATTTCATTATAAAAAATTTAAAAAAATACACTTATTAATATCTCGTTATATATAATAAATAAAAATTCATGTGAATCATCATTAATATTGTAAATTCATTAGTTAATAAAAGCTTAACTCTTTCCACTCACATTAATTTCCCCATGTTTGTTTCTTCCACTCATATGTCTGTGTACGCTGCTGAATAAGAGATGCATGCATATAGACACTTTTAATAATGGTTGGTTTTCTTGCCGTGGGCAGTAACAGTTTTTAACAGCTTTTAAGAATGTCGCAAACATTCTTGCCATAATGAGTATTAAGCCAAAATAAATTGGCAAGTATTTTTACAAAGATGAGTGGAAAGGTTAATGATATAAATGATATGTTTAGGTAAAGTAAAAGAAATAGTTATTAAACAGAATTTAATAAACATTTATTATGAGGAAGTTTTATGATGAAGAAATTTTTAAATTGAAAATTTTAAAAATTAAAGTGTAGATTAATTTTTAAAAAAACAAAATAAGAAGATATTTTAATTAAAAATATCTTCGTAGAAAATTTAAAGATTAAAGAAGATATAATTTGATTTTGATATTTATTGAAATAAAATTTATGGAAACAAAAACTGATTTTAATGTTTTACAGGATGAACCTCCTAATATGGTGGCAGCGGTAAACACGGACGCAATCACCGAAAGATTGCTACCAAAGGTATTCTGCCAAAGGGACGATTTGGAAAAGTTCATTAAAAGATGCGAAATTTATTTCGACGCCAAGGGAATCACGCAGAAGAAAGACCAGGAAAGATTAACATCTTGCATGATTGATGAGGATCTCCTGGAAGTGTACGCCAAAAACACTGAAAAAAGCCGAAGGATTCCAGGCTAGGTTGCGATTGGCATTCGATCGTGAAAGAGATGTTTTAAAGGATCTACAAAACTTGTTGAATTACAAGCGGAAGGGTGAAGAAATAGAAACGTATTTTAAAAAGGTGGAGGACCTTGTTGATAGGTTGTTCGAAAATAAAGAATTTACCAAAGAGAAATTAACAGCAAGGATGTTAATAGTATGTGCGGAGAATAAAGAAGTTGAGAAAGAAGTGATACTACGGAAGATAAAAAGCACAGAAGAAATAAAGGAAACACTAACTCTGATGGACAAAGTAGACAAGCAAAGAGAGCAGAAAAACAGTATGAAAAGTTACGCCAGAGTGGTCTATCAGGAACCACAGGGAAGAGTACAATACAAGAAGAAAGAACAGAGAGAAGAAAGTATCCGAAGAGAAATGCCAGAATGCTGGTTATGCCACAAAATAGGACACATGAAAATTGATTGTCCAATAAAAGGTAAAATAAAATGCTGGACATGTCATAGAAGCGGACATATAAGTAGAAACTGTCCAGATAAAAAAGCTCCAAGATGTTTTGGGTGTGGGAAAGAAGGTCATATAAGAAGATTGTGTCAGGAAATACGTTGTGAAAGATGTAGCAGAAATGGTCATAGATCCGAGGAGTGTTATACAAAGATGAGGTACGGGAGAGCGACGGAGAGACAAAGATTCACGGGAAACAGATACAGTCGGATAAATGGTATCGAGGAAGAAGAAGAAAGGGAATCGTGTGTAGAGACAAATGAAGATAATTTTAGGAAGACGTACCCAAACAACAGGGCTCCACCAGTAGAGGAGTTGGTTGGAGCCATATTCTAACAGAAAATTTGATGGGATATCCTCAAGGGGCAGAAAAGTGGGAGAATGTTGGAAGGGTAAGCGAGAAAGTATACAGGTTCCTAAAGAGAGAAATGTTTGAAGAGGAAGTGGAAAGAATTGGAACCATTGAAACGGAGCAGGTTGTTGAAACTTTGTATAACAGAATGCAAGGAAGGCCTAGTATAACAGTAAGGATGAATGGGGAAAATTTCGACTGTTTATTAGACACTGGGGCAAGAATCAATGTAATGAGTGTGAACTATTTCAACAAGCTACGAGGACAACAATTGACGAAAAGTGACGATAAGTTACGATGCGCAAACGAGAGTACGATCGAGACAATAGGAAAAACGAAGGTGCAAGTAACCATTGGAAATGTTTCGAAATGTTTCATTGTGGCGGAGAAAGTGACACCAGGCGTGATTGGAGGAATCGAATTACAAGAAACATTTGGATTTAGACTGTTAAAAATTAAAGATATCGAGGCTAGTGAAAAAGACAAGAACTATATTTGTAACATTGAAGCAAAATTTGGCAGAAAAATAAAGGATGAAGAACGATTGATACGAGCGTTGGAGCAGTTAAAGATCAATGAAGATAGCAAATTAAAGGAAATTATAACAAACAGTGGAAACGTGTTTATGGCAGATAAATGGGATGTGGGTCGCACACATTTGGTAAAACACAAGATAGTTACAAGAGGTGAGCCGATAAACATAAAACCATATCGCCAACCACTAAATTTGGAATCAAAGATTGAAGAAGCAATACAAAATTTGTACGAAAATGGAATTATACGGAAATGTAACTCTCCATGGAATACACCGCTAATATGTGTATGGAAAAAAGAGAAAAAAAATATTAGACTATGCTTGGACTTTAGACAGCTGAGCGCGGTAACAGAGAGGCAGGCATTTCCAATGCCAAACATAGACGAGATGTTGGATTTGTTAGGAGGATCCGTCTTTTTCAGCTCAATCGATCTAGGTAATGCATATTACCAAGTGGAACTAGAAGAAGAATCACAGGAGAAAACAGCTTTCTCAACAAAGAACGGACAATATTGTTTCAACAGAATGCCGTTTGGAATTGCAGCAGCACCAGGTACGTTCCAAGAAATGATGACAAAAGTATTAGGCAAAATAAAGGGAGCAATGGTGTATTTTGACGACATCTTGATTTATTCAAGCAGTAAAGAGAAACACTATACAATACTCGGAGAAGTGTTAAATGCGATTGAGGAAGCAGGCCGAAGGATTAATCCAGAAAAATGCCAAATAATAAAGGAAGAAATCAGATTCTTAGGACACATAATCAGCAAGGAAGGAGTACAGACAGATCCATCTAAAATTCAGGCCATACAGAACTTTGGGAAGCCTAATTGCGTAAAGAAACTCCGAAGCTTTTTAGGTATTTGCAATTATTATAGAAGATTCATCAGTGATTATGCAAAGAAGGCAAGGATGTTAGAACAATTATGTAGCGGACCAAGTAACAAAAAATTAGAATGGAGTGAAGGAACGAATAGCGTGTTTGAGGGATTGAAATTAGCACTCACGACGGCGCCAATCTTATGTTTTCCGGATCTGAAAAAGGAGTTCATTTTAGATACCGACGCTAGTTTCGATACCATTGGAGCAGTACTTTCACAAAGAGATAAAGATGGAAAGGAAAGAGTAATTGCGTATGGATCACACTCGATGACGAGCCACGAGAAAGGATATTGTATTACAAGAAAGGAACTATTGGCGGTATATTATTTTTGCATTCATTTTAAGCACTATCTCTACGGAAGAAGATTCACGCTCAGGACAGACCACAAGGCAATCACGTTTTCTTACATCATCGGTCGCG
Source organism: Schmidtea polychroa (assembly GCA_959609185.1). NCBI lineage: Eukaryota > Metazoa > Platyhelminthes > Tricladida > Dugesiidae > Schmidtea > Schmidtea polychroa. The sequence continues at coordinate 50,565 of CAUHTR010000947.1, read as the reverse complement.
TGGGGTCTTTAAAGGCTCGGAGCTTAGAAAAACCGACATAACTTTTTAATTATTTAAGTTACAGGTTTGTGTGTCTCAGTAGCTGCCTAAATAACAAGTACGCACTTTGCAATATATGCGCGTCTGAGTTTGCGCACGACGCCTAAGTAGAGCAGACTTTTGTTCGCGCGTGGGCTTGTAAAGACCCCACGCGACCGATTACGTATTTTTTTGCTTGAACAAATTTATAAAACCTAGAAACAATATCTCAAAACATTAGATTTTTCTCTTTTTGATGACTACCTGAAATATAGAAGTACTATACAAACCCTCACACGAACACAACGCCGACATATTATACACTTCATAGTAACAATATTTTACAAGAACAATCTCAAAATGAAGTTCGACCAGCCATAAAAAGATACATACATTGCCCTCGAAATCTTGACAGAAAATGTTCGTATGCGTTTCATGCGATAAAATATATGCCCTAGACACGCGGCGTCAATTTGTGTAAGCTGTTCGGAAGATCAAAATGTAGAGTGATTTTTTATATTTTTTTATATGTATAGTTATAAGTATCTTGATGTTTAAAGAATGCCTGATATTTGACATTTCTTGTTATTATGTAAAAGAGTTTAAATTTGAGGTTATTGTTTCGTGCAACTAGCGGGCGTTTTGTGCATTACCGAAACAGAGCGTTGCAAAGGCGCCAATTTTAAAATCTTCCTCTTCGGATAATTTTTATATATGAATTAAATCTATGTATAGAAATTTAATAAAAATAAAATTAAGTATTTATTTACTGAATTTTTACAGTTTCGTTAGAATATGAAGTTTTATTTATTTGTAGGTATTATAGTATGAAAATCATTTTTTTACCCAAAAGTTTTGACGCCTCCCTAGCCATAGGCCGCGCCTCTCGGGTTGGAAACCACTGGTTTAAAACGTGTTTATATTATTATAAATATTAAAAAAAAGATGGGGAGGCGCCAAGAAAAAAATATTTTTGGGGGAGGCGCTGTAGCATTAAGGTTGGAAACCGTTGTATTAAAATGTCAAGTTGAAGGATGGTTAACTTTGATTACTTGAGTCTGTGCGCACAATGGCTTTGCACACGCCAAGTATTTGGATTTGTAATTGTGTGTGTGTGTGTTTATTTTTGGTTATGTTGAAATTGTGATTTGGATTTTGCCTTTTGACTTTGTTTAGAGAAATCAATTGTAGATTTATTTTCAAATTCCTGTCTTCTAAAAAATAAATATGTTTCTCGTTGGAAGTTATATTTTTTTTGAAGATAAATTTTTTTATTTCAATATCAAAATGTCAGATGATATTGCTGCCTTAGTAATTGACAATGTATCTGGTATGTGCAAAGCCGAATTTGCCGGTGATGATGCTCTAAGATCTGTTTTCCCCTCTATTATCAGAAGACATCGGCTATTGCAGTCAACTTAAATATTTAAAAATATCAAGGTCCATGCCAAATATAATAATTTGATTAAACAATTTCTAATAACAAATTTTTTATCACAAAAAAATACATTGTTACCGATGTCCAAATATAATTGTCAGATAATTGAATGATGTTTGTTTTTCTCTATCTCAACCCAAACAAACATTTATTCTATATTTATTTTCTCTTATTCTATAGTATTTATTCATTTCGAATAACTTTATGGGACACTTATTATCAAAAACTAGTTATAACCTGTCAAAATGACAGCCCTTTTCATGATTAAATTTCAGCTTTAGATAATTAGTTATTTTTATGTCCTTGCAGTGTCTTAATCAAAATACATAATTCTTTTCTAAAAAATTATTTTTATATTCAAAGTTTTTGTATACAAGATGTGAAAACATATATAAAAATAATTATAATTCATAATTAATTAAATAGTGGTACGGCTATACATTGTTACATAGAAAATTATTGACATTATATTTATTAAATAATTGACTATGAATCACTAAAGATATCGATGTTTTAAGATATTCATGAATTTTCGGCACTGACTTTTTCAAGTGATTTTGATCAAAAAACATCGATGTCTTTACTGATTCAAAGTCAACTTTTTAATAAATATAGTGTCAATTGAAAATGGAAAGAGGTTTTAATTAAAGAAAATTATGTATTTAGATATTTATTCAAATAAAGTTTTTTACTATATTTAAAGTAACAGAAAATATGACTGCTAAAAATCATGTAACATTACTATATAGTATATTTCATTAATTAGCTCATAAATTCACTAAAATTAAAAATGGTTTTTACTGTACGCTCAATAATATCGGTCTCGCATGGGTCCACATGATATTTTATGATAGTCAAAAACTTTCAACAAATATACTTATTGTAATTGTTCTTTAAAACTGTTAGATGTGTTACAAAAATAAAAATACTTTCCGCATCTGACCCTCGTCACCCAACAAATATAGACGTAACGATGAATATGCCAAATTTCTATTATATTGATATTAATATGAATAATGAATGGGAAATAATGCAGTAATTTTCATTTTTTTGTTTGGTTTTTCCACGACAAATGGAAATATTTTTAATTTATTAATGGCCTAGCATGACTCCACCGAATTGTTTTTATCAGAATATCAACATTATTTAATTTGTATTTAATTTTAACATACGAATCAATTGTTGTCTATTTTATAACTTAAAAAAATTATTTCTTGGGCTCGGACCAGAAGTGAATTTCTAAGCTTTAGTAAAAGGTTAGTTCACTGACATTATTAGATTATTAAATAGGGGTAGTCATTTCTTCACACATTTTACCTATCAACAATTTTATATCATTACATAGCAAAAGATTTTAAAATAAAAAAAATTTTGTGTCTCATTTTCAAAATAGTGATATTTATTTAAAAAAAAGGACAGAATTTGCTTATAAATATTTATAAAAGTTCTATAGAATTTTAAATAAATTATAATTTTTTAACAACAAATTGTCAAAAATTTATAACATCATAAAATTTTGATTAAATCGACCTTTTTTCAACGAATTGAAATATTTAAATAACTTTTTGAAATAAAAATTAAAATAAATGCGGCAATGATCTATTTATAACAAAGCTACACTACAATATTCGATTTATAATATATTTCGACAGTTTACTGTCATTATTAAATAGGATAGAATAAACTATAGATATTATAGATTTATTAAAAATTAGAAAATTATTATTTTTAATTTTTAATTGAATTTAAATTTAAATAATTATTTATTTTTAAATTAAACATTATTTTTTAAAATTAAATCTAATTGATTCCCAAAAAAATTTTAATAAGTTATTACAAATCTAAAAACACTTCAAAATAAATCTAAATAATGATTTTAAATATTGAAATATGCAGTGGCGTTCCTGCGTTGCTGGCCGCTCAGGTGCAAAAACAATATCGGTGCCCCTATAATTTAATTTTTTGATTAGAACTTGCTGATGTGCGGATCACCCGATGGGGATTATTATCTTGTAAAAATTAACCCTTTATGGAATTGAATATAGAATATGAAAACCTAATAAAAATGAGTGAAGAAAAAGTTTTTATTTATTTACGACAACATGCTATATTAAAAAGCAAAGTTTTTTTAATTTTTTTATAAAATGTAACTAGAAAATTTGTAAATCAACAAATATGGCTTAATATTTTATTCCAATAAACAAAAAAAATTATTAGTTTCATATAAAACAAAGTACCAAAAAAAGATTTCACAATTTTACTCTTTATGCTTTTGCTGAAGCAAAATCATCAATTACTTGGGATAAGTTTAAATTCTCACAAATATCTTTTTCTATCGATAACAAAGCAAGATTGGTTAGCCTTTCTTCTGATATCGATGACCTGAGGTAAGTTTTTATTAATTTTAGCTTAGAAAAGCTTCTTTTTCCAGATGCTACAGTTACAGGCAGTGTTAAAAAATTCTTAACACTATAGAAAAATTGGGAGATGACGATATTAAGTCGTTTTGTATGATGTAATTCAAAGTCATTACAGGCTTTTCCGCGGTGGGAAATATTTCCCTAAAACTTAATATTTCGTTAAATAATTCAAAACCATTCACGTCTTTTTCTATAATGTCCTTAACATTTATTTGTAGAAAAACTTCCAAATTCAAGCTACATTTTTTTAAAATATCTGAATCTATTGAGTGGAAAGAATACAAAAAACCATAAATATTATTACATTGATCTAATAACGTAAATCTTTCCTCTACAGAATTATTTGCTCTATCTATAATACGAAAATAAAAATTAATTTTAAAGTTTTGTTTATGATGTTCTACAAACTCATCACGTGATTCATATAAAAATTGACGAGGTCTTTTGTGGAAATTCATTTTCTACATCAATAACTTGTGCAAGGTTTGTAGCTTCACTTATATATTCTTTAAGACTGGCATCATTTTTTAAATTACCCAACGCTTTACTGCATTCATTAATTTCAATGTTGAAATTTTGTAGCATTTTGCTAACTACGTTAATTTTTGAGAGTATTATTTATTATTAAAATTTAAATGACTTCTATTTTCCAGATAACGAATTTGCCGTATTTCTTGTACTTATATCTCTACTTTGACCATCTCTTAAATTAATTAAACTTTCAGAAATTTCTTTAATATTTTGGTGCAAGGGTCTTATAGCGTTTATACGACTTGACCACTTAAGGATTTTAAAATAAAATTTTTAATTTTGATTTTTAACATATTCCATCTATATGGAGAGGCAGAAAAAAATTAAATAATTCCTGAACAATATCAAAGAATCCAACGGTTTCATTATTAATTTTAACAGCATCATTAAGAACTAAATTTAAGTTATGTGCTGCACATGGTACAAAAGTTGCCCTGGGGTTAATATTTAAAATTATTTTTTGAAGTCCTATATTTCTATTTTTCTTGTTGGATCCATTATCATAGCCTTGACCACGAACATTTTGTACATTCAAGCTAAATTTAGGCAACAATTCGTTAGTAAGGAAGTTAAATAAACCTTCACCAGTTAATGGAGAAAAACCAAGAAAATACTCTTCGAGTGTTGCTTTATTTTGCGTCAAATTCACACACCGAACAACAGATGTGATTTGTTCGACATGGCTTAAATCTTACGTGCAATCAAGTATAATAGAAAAATATTTCGAATTTTTTATAATGGTTGTTAATATCTTTGTTACAGCTTCTGCTAATAATTCAATGATTTCGTTTTGGAAATGGATTCCCAAATAATGGGGCTTATGACTTTTTTTTGATTTGCAGTTTGTACGTTTCTTACATGTTCTGTTATTATGGGATCAAATTTAGCTAACATTTCTACAGCTTTCATGAAATTTTCATTATTTGGATGATATAACTCTGTCGATGGGCCGCGAAATGCTAAACACTGACCAGATAAAAATTGAACAATAGCTATCATTCTTTCAATAATACCACGCCATCGTTTTGTTTCCATTTCATAATATGTTTCATAATATCTATTATGCAGTTCTTTTGCATCCGCAATTTTAATTCACACCACGTTTTTGAACATTCGATATGTTGTGCACTGTTTTCATGTTGAACAAAATACGTTGTTGCATGTCGCCAATTAGAATATCCACCACTGGTCAGCTTAATAATATTTTTGCTGAATAGTTTGAAGCAAAAACAAAATACCATATTCAACTGTGTTAAAGATCCACTTAGTTTTTCTATTTCTTTTAATTTTATTTCCGTTTTTTCGATAATAAGCACCAGATTTCCTTTTTGTTTTTCTTTCTGATATCTAAGAAGGTGTAATATTTTCTTATTCATAATAAAATTTCTAAATAGTACAACTTACTTTTATTAAGTATACTTTATTTGTTAGATTATCTACAATCAATTTTTTTAAATATAATAATAGCAGGTCGGCGGCCGCCCTTCAACTTGGTCGCTCAAGTGTGGGGGCACTTTCTGCACCCCCGCCAGGAACGGGCCTGGAAATATGACAGATCACAAAGCTTGGTAAATGTAAAATTAGTAATATCAAGAGTATTTTTTCTCTTTTTAACTTTCGTTAACGGTCTAGAATCTAGATCTTATTTTAATTATGGTTTTGGAAATCTACTAAAAAATACCTTGTTATTAACTCATAGATGGAGTACGACCTTACTGACATTCTGTGGTCACTTTATAGAAGTTTCATTAATAAATTTACTTTTAATAACAACAGATAACGAAGCTAAATAATTTACAGAACGACATATCTTTACTGGATAGCTTCAGTTTTTGTCGAAAATCTTTTTTATTCTAATTTTCACGAACAAATCCTGAAGACTTTTGAGATGGATAATTTATAGAAAAATAAAAATATTTGATTATTATGAATGGCTGCTCAGGATTTAATTGGAAAAAAGAATAGAAAAATGGAAAAATTATAATTTACAAATTGCAACAGAAAGACCTCATAATTTCCGCAAACCTACAGAAAAAACAAAATAAAAATAAAATTGACTTTTCTCAACACTGTCATCCTTCACATAGGTCAATTGATAAGGTACCAAGTGACAAGATACGTAGGTCTTTAAATGACTGAAAGGTTATTCTCTTTAAGTTTTATAAATTAATAAGAACAAATAAATATCTAAATTTGTGGATCTTTATGTCTGATACTAATTTAAATTAAAGTCGTTTGAATCATTAATTATTTATTTTTAAGATTCTCCCTAAGAAATTTCACATTGAACTGCCTTTATAGGAAAATAGTCAGCATAAAATAGAAAAAAATAGTGTTGTTTTGTTAAAAATTAGTGTAAATTCTTAAATCAAAGGTCTACCCAAAATGTGTTAAATAAATTTAGATTTCAATGGAACGAGATTAAAATTATATTTCATTGAATAGTAGCCAGAGTATTCTACTTAGTCTAGGATCATAAAACCGGAAAGTTTCGAAAACTTGTTTAATCCATTCATTTGATATTTCACGCTTACATTGTATATAATTTGGTGACCCACCCTTAAGGTCTATACATTACACGTTAGTGAGTTTATATATGACTAACAAAAACAAAGTTAAACATTAAATTTTACAAAATTGGTAATAAAAATATACTTATAAATATAAAATATGCACAATTTACACCAATAACGTGATTTGCACTCTTTCTAACCTATAATTTCATTTAAAAAATATAAACAAAACTAAAATTCAATAAATATTTAAATAAAAATTAAAACAAAAATAAATAAATTTAAAAAAATAAAATTCTTCTTAAATTATTTAGATTGGATTCATTAAGGTTGTAGGATAACTGTAAATAATACCTGTTTGAAATAATATTATTGCATGTTGAATTTGTATGTCTAATTATTATGTAAAGTGTCCCTGAATGTCCAAGTACTATTGATGCATGTGTTTGTCTTGCTCAAGATACTTACAATATAATTACTTCATCCGGAGTGATAATCAGTTTTTAATATTAATAAATCTTATGTCTCCAAAGTCTTCTAACAAAAATGTTTACTTTTTTAGTCATTTTTAGTCTTTTTTTATAACAATTCCGAAGATAACAATGAGGGGATAAATTATTAAGCATAACTCGTTTTAGCAAATGGAGCTTTCTGAAATTTTGACCATTTTAAGTTATATTTTCTGATGAGTTTTCCGATAATCCCGAAAAAATTTACATAATAATTTTTTTGGAAAAGATTTTTTAGTAAAAAGGAAAAAAGAGCTATATGGAAATAGCGTTAAAAGAGATATTTCTGTATAATATTTTTCTTTTATGCGTTATACTCTAAATTATTGTCTCTCAACCAGGGCCGCCGCGTGGGTAAGAGGCGCCTTTGTGCCAGATTTTTTTCTGCGCCCTTCCCTGAACTGAACCCTCATGTCAAAAACTATGACTTGTTATGAATTTAATCATTAGAATATTTCCAATGAATACTTTTATTTTAAAAAATAATTACAGCTTATATAATACGATAATATACAGGCACGGGTTATATACATACAATATATAATACTAAATCTAAGCAATCAATAAAATTTGCTTGTCCCAAACATATATTAAGAATTAGATTACTTTATAATTATTCATCACTCAAAAATCAAAAAACCTTTTACATATTTACTCTTCTAGCTTTAGCAGCTACAAAATTTTTATGAGATCGTTAATATCTATAGAATCCAAAATATCGCTTTCTATAGATATTATGGATAAGTCCGTTAATCGTTCTTCTTTCATGGTAGACCGTAAATAGTTTTTAATTAGTTTTAACTTAGAGAAACTTCTTTCTCCAGAAGCAACAGACACAGGTAATGTTAAAAAATGCGTAATACAATAGTTATATTCGGGAAGATCTCATTTAATGCATTTTTATAAATGTAATTTAAACCTCGTGAGGAGACAAGTCAGATTTTATAAAAAATTGAATGGTTTTTAATTCTTCGTTTAGAGCTATACCATCAATATCTTCATCGTTTAAGTTTGCAACGTCGGTTAATTTTATATGCAAATCTTTGCAGTGTTTCAATAAATCCTCATTATCCCATTGTTTTAATTGGTTGATGTTGTGTATTATTTTAAAATCTTCGTTGTGTTGTTGCAATTGTTGAAATCGTTCTGAAATTGACGATATAGTGGTGTCCAGAATCGCGAAGTAGAAGTTAATTTTAAAATCATGTTTTGCATCCTTCACTGTATCATCTGATGCTTCTTAATCGAATAACTTCCTTTTTTTTCGCTTTCGAGTTTCAGGGAAATCATGCTTAATATCAAGTTCTCTAGCTTTAGCCATTGCAGACGTCACAAGTTCTTCAAATTTATCATCAGTTCTAAGACTTTTTAAGTTGTTCAAAATTGAATTAAGATTTTCTGTTACTAATTGTAAATCGAATGTGGGCTTTTACATTTTTTTGCTGACAATATTGACAAGATTCAATATATCATACCAAATTGAGACGGAACACAAAAATTTTAAAGAACAAATTTTTGAAATTATATTATTTGCTTGAGCTCTAGAATCCATGTCTTTTGTGTGGTCATTAGTGATATCTAATAGAGCTTGATAAATTTCTGACATATACATTTTCAGAGGTTTCAGGGCTTCTATCCGACTTTCCCATCTAGTTGCAGAAAGTGGTTTTAGGGTTAAGTTTTTATCGTATTTTAAAAATAATTATATAGTTCTTGAATCACACTAAAAAAATTTACCGTCTCAAATGAAATTTTAGGTGCATCGTTCACTACCAAATTTAATGAATGAGCAGCGCATGGAACGAAAGAAGCTCGTGAATTTATTTCAATAATTTTTTGTTGAAGTCCATTATGTCTCCCACGCATATTAGCTCCGTTATCGTACGACTGTCCGCGTAAATCTGATATATTAATGTTCATGAATTTCAAATGGTTAATGATGAACTCGAATAAACCTACACCGTTTGTGTCAGCTACACTTTGGAATCCTAAAAAATGCTCACGAATTTCTGCAACATTTCTCGATTTATTGTGATAAACAAATCTTATGACAATGGTTAACTGTTCAGTATGGCTTATGTCTGGTGTTGTATCAAGAATGATTGAATAATATTTTGAAGAGTGGAGCATTTCTAAAACCTTTTTCTTAATAGCATCACTTATAATGCTAATTATTTCATTTTGAATCTGATCACCTAAATAATGACTAATATTCTTTTTCTCAAACGTTTGAACGCGATGTAAATGTTCAGACATTATTGGATTGAATTTAGCTATGGTTTCTATTAATTTCAAAAAGTTTCCGTTGTCGTTTTGAAAAAGATTTTTAGATGAACCTCTAAATGCCAAGCATTTTCTTGATAAATACTGTATTATATGAATAATTCGTTCCACGACCGATCGCCAATATTTTATTTCGGTTTCGTAGAGTCGTTGTTGCATTGCATCAATTGTACAATTTTTTTTAGTGACATTCTCAATTCGCTATATTTTGAACTGTTTTTATGTACCCAACACTAGTTTCGTGAACTTTTAATATGTGGCTTAAGTGTTGCCAATCATTACAACCACTAGTAAGTTGTGTAGTATTGTCAGACATTAATTTGCAAAAGTAACAAAATACTGAATTTTGAGTTTTCGAATAAAGCAAATAACTCCTGCAAATTTTTTCCCGGTTTGATAAAGTTCGATAATAATAATTATCAGAAAATTTACGTCCAGACTCATTTTTTGGGAAGTCTTTCAAAATTAATTGCTTAGGATCATTTTCTATTAAACAATCTCTTAATTTTATATTAATTTGTTTTGGCCAAGTAGCCGGATCGTTAAAATCAATTTTTTCGGAATCGGAATCGGTTTTATTACTTTCTTTCGATTCGTTTTCTATTGTAGAGTTTGTTGATACACCAGAAGAACTTTGTGTTTCGAGATTCAGGTCTTGATTTTCTTCCGTTGCAGTCGTAGTAGGATTAATAGTTTTAATAGTGAATTTATCTAAAGAACCTGATAGCTTTTGTCGAGCGTCTTCTCGCTGAAGTCTATTTTTCTTATTTTGCGCGCCTGATAATTTTGATTTTTTTCCGATTCCAGACATCTAAGGATTTTAAGTTAAAATTTATTATACATTGTAATTATTTAATATTGTTATCTAATATATAATTAGTTATTTAATATTGTAAATTATACTTACGTTGAAATTTTATAATGAATGCCTGATGAAAATCAATAAATATTTGATTTACGCAGAAGACAAATGCACTAGTGGTAAATTTGCGTAAACTTGTCTAAACGTAAACTTAACTAGATGTATATGTGAAATGCCGCGCGTCGCGGTGACGCCTTTATCAAACGAAGTTGAGCGATCTACACCGATCGCATCGCACGAAGTTACGAGCGCGCTTTCATAGCGTGGTAGAATAAGGTATACGTTGCGCCCGCGTTTCCAGTATCTCTCTAATAAATCCATATTTGCCACTTTTTCTTTTTTATCATTTAACTTTTTTATATTTAATTTTAATTTTTTTTATTTAGTGAGGTGGCGCCAAGTGAAAGAGGCGCCTGCCGGCGCCTTTTTCACTCGGCGCCCTTGTGCGGGGCACAATATGAACAATCGTACGCGGCGGCCCTGCTCTCAATCACGTACACAATTTTTATTATATTTCATTTAATGCTTTTTAATTTAATTCTATAAACATTTCATGAAAATATTTAATAAAAAAATGTATGATTATATTTTTCATAATTATTCTAAAATGATAAATGTCCTAAAAGGTTATATAGCTATCCATTTAATGTAGGAAATAATAAAATGATTTCAATGACTGCAACTGTACATTTATTCCATTAACGCGACTTCCGATTGTAATTTATTAATCAGTAGTATAGTTTTGTCAGCAAATTGTGGAAATTCCAAAAAGACATTTTTGTTTTTAGTAAAATTGTTTATCGAAAACAAAAATTAAAAATAAAATAATTCCTAATATAAAATAGAGGTAGATATTACATTTAGCGAGACAAGTTTAATGCAAAATAGAAATCCAGTTTAATGTCGAATATTATTCGCAAATGTTTTAACGCTCTCGCCTCAATTGACTAATAGTTAAGGAGGTTATTTAAACCTTCAATGGCGAGAAAAGATTAATGTCTACGTCCAAATTGAATGGATAAAGACGTAACACGAAAAGAAAATTCAATAAGAACTAAACAAAAATGAAGTAAAACATTTTATAAGAAATTTTAGTATTTTTTTGAAAGAATTGAAAGAAAATTGAGTTTTACATTCCAACAAAAGCTAACATATTTTTGATGAGGGTCCCTTCACAGAATGTTTAAGACTAAATACAATAAAAAAATGATACAATAAATAAATACAATAAATACAATTTTATTAAACTTCTCTTTATTATGATCAAACATTTTGGTTAGTAGTTTAATAAATCTTTGAATCTATAAACATTGTAAGTAGTGTAGAAAAATCCAAGTTATAGTGTTAATGTCTTTTTGAATTGTACAAATAACTAAGAATTCAAACAATTCCTATTTTTATACCTAAAGACCATACTGCGGATTTAATTATAATTACCGTTTCAAGAGCTCATGTGAAACTGTTGCAACATAATTATTTAGTTAGTATTAGTATGTCCTAGTGCAGTGTTTCTCAGACTTTTCTCGCTCACGGCACACTTGCTCAAAAATCAAATATTTTTACAAATCTTTTCATTTTCCAATGATATATAAAAAAGCTACTTTTTAGTCTATACTAGTTAAATATGATTACGGGAGATTTTTATAAGGTAATAAAGACAGTTCTTTGTAATTTTGATCCACAGAAGCGACTTTTTCATAGTAAAAAGCTTGATATAGTTTTTGTAAATTTTTTTTATTACTAACTGTTTTGGGAAAAAAAGTCTCGTGGCACACAGTTTGAGAAACATTTTCCTAGTGAGTATATGCATGAACCCAGAGGACACGCAACCACATAACTGTGTCAAACTGGATGAATGAAGTAAAATTGTTAAAATATTAAAATTTGACATAAATAAATTCATCAAGTATTATTCTTACTTTTCCATTTTGTCTTTTTTTCATCGTGTTTTGATTGGATCAATCATACAATGCACTCAAAATAGAGGATATTTAATACAAATTATCAAATTATTTCATCCAATTTGTTCGATATTCATTTCTATTATACAAAACAAGAATAATAAATGAGAAAATACGATTTAGCGTTTATCGAACTACTGGAAAATACGACTATTCATGGCCTTAACCATGTATATACGGCCAAGTTTAAAGCCACTAAATTTCTTTGGTTGGTCTTGTTTAGCTTTGGTATTGCTGGGTTTTCTTTCAACGTTATTCACATAATCAAACGCTACATGTCAAATCCAATTCTTATCACTCATTTTATCGAAAACGAGCCTTTTTATTGGCCAGATCTAACATTTTGCAACCCGACGGCTCCATTTGTACTAGAGAAAGGTCAACCCGAATTCGACTATTGGGTAAATACAATGTTAAAATCAAAAGAATCCATTGATATTTTGTATAATTCAAGTCAAATAATTCAAATACTCAATACTTTTCACGATGACAAGTCCGAATTAGCCGAGAAGTCAGTCATGATGTCAACGGTTGATCCTGTTGTATTGGGTGCCTATCGTTTTGAGAAACATGTCTTGTTTTATGGGTTTTCTAAATCCCACCCCGAAGTTTATTTGACTCAAGAATATAAACGATATCCTACAGATTTTGTTAAGGAAAGCTTACGAAGTGAAATCTCGAATTTATTCACCACACAATTTGTTCAATTTAGAAATAACATCCCATGTCATACCTTTCAAATAGATAAGTCTAAAATATTCAACTCTAGTTCCTTACATACTTTGTTTTTCTTTATCAACCTAAATTTTCCTAGTTATCAAGTATTCAACTCAAGCTACATTTCAAGATCAATAATATTTTATGTAACGAAGAAAAATTATCTACCCCAAGACGATGCGACCACAATTTTGCCAGGATTCAATCATGAAGTTTTGATTTCCCAGACTCGGTTTCAACATGAAGAAACAAAAAACCCATGTCGAAATATTTCATTTCAAGTTGAACTTTATGATGCAATTTTGTCTTCAACTTATCTTTACGAAGGTGGCTATGATGATTGCCGAAAAGTGATGAGTCAAAAGCTTTATGTCAGTAAATGCAATTGCTACAGCCCATTCCTACCGATTTACAAAGCCGAAAAAAATTTCATAAAACTTTGTTTTAATGCTTCTCTATTTTCGGCGGAAAAGATGTTAAAAAATGCTCTCTGCATGTATCATATATATGAAAAGTATTCGAAGAATTCAACAGTCAAAGGTAAAATCGAGAAAGGTTGTAGCAAATATAAACCAGTCAAATGCGATGATTATATTTATAAAGTTTCATCGAACAAGGAAATCATGTTGGAGTTTAATACGGGAGGAATAAATGACAGAATGGATATGTGGATAAGGAAAGCGTACACCAAATTATTGAACCGGACAAAGGTTAAAAGTAATTATTTAAGTGAGTCAAAAGAAAATATAGCATTATTAATCGTTAGGCGAGAATCAAATTCAGGAGACCTATATGTAGAAAAAATGGAGTACTCTCATTCTGATTTAATGTCTGATATTGGAGGCTTAATGGGTCTTTGGTTGGGGTTGAGTGTTGTTGGATTATTTGAAATTGGGGAAATGGTTTACTTTGCCATATTTAAAGTACTATTTCTTTGTTTTAATGCAATGTGTCGGGAGGAAACACCCCATCAACAAGACCAAAATGATGCATTAAATGATGATAACCTGTGAGGCTAGTGATATCTATTAAATTCATACTGCAAGGAGAATTTTTAAAATTTATTCATATTGTTCAAATTCTCATTGTATTTACCTTTTAAGTTGTTTTTTTTTGTTGTTTTCTTTATTAATGTTTTACTGTTGATTTTGTTGTTTTAAGGAATTTTACCGAAAAAATATTTTATAAATACAAAGATTATCCTTGCCTTAATCTCGATCGATTACCAATGACTTCAAGGGCCTTTATTACTATTTCCTTAAATTAAATTAATTAATTATAAATATTTCATTGAGTTTCATCTTTTTGCAATTTCACAAATATTTGTCAAATAATAATTTAGAATTGCCAAACCAAAATTTTAATTTCACTTGACATGAACAATGAATGAATTCGAGTAATATTGTGCCGGCAGTAAAGTAAAATTTGTATCGAAAACTATTTTCACTAATATATAAATTAAATTATTAACACTAGATTTACGGAAGCCGTCAATTTGACGGATTCAATTTTTAAAATTAAAAATACAAGAGAAATATTATTTTTTCCAATTTTTTTATGTTGGTTATTAATGATACAATGATACGCGAATATACCACTATCCTTTTTGTTACCATTTTAGTTTAGCGGAAATGTGTTGTATATACCGAAAATATATTGAGAAAATATAGTGTAAAAGCAGGATCTCGTAGATGGCCTCTATAAGTGTTTTATAACGTCTTTGACTTAGCAGCAATAAAGGCATAGATTTTATATAAAGAGGTTATTGGAGTAAAGATATCAGGAAAAAATTTTATTTTTCAATTGCCCGAAGAACTAGCAAATGACAACATAGATGCCACCAGTACTAGTTCCAACATATCATCTAATATTTCGAATATCCGTAATCGTAAGTCTTGTGAAATAGGTTTATGTAAAAAAATAGATCTAACAATAAATGTAATAAATGTAATAAATATGTGAGTGAAAAGATATGGCTTATGTATTGATATAAATTATTTTTTTGGCATTATATGAGATTTTTTTATTATTATTTTAAAATAAATTTTGTTTTAAATTTGAAATTTATTTCAATTCAATATTCAAAAAAATAATTTTAATTTAATAGAAAAGAAAGAAAATATTCATGTTAGATAAAAAAGGAACCGAAATAAATTCACCATCAAATAACAATAAAAAAGATAAATAATAAAACTATAAATATTATAAAAACAAGTTTATATTTATAAAATTAATCATTCAAAATTCGAAGAGGTAAAATGTCGAACATTTATTTTTATGCTGTTTTTTGTACTTGATTTTTCAAATTTTCATGAAAAAGTAATTTGTTTTAATAATAAAAACTTTTTTAATCGATTTTGTAAACTATCGAACATTTTTCAGCATATTTTATGGAAATCAAAGTTTTTTCATTGAATTTTTAAATCCCCACAGACACATTATTCAATTATATATTAAACAAAAATTTTCGCAGAAATTTACGAATTAATTTTATAGCATATAAAAAAAAGGGGGTGGCCTAATTTATAACCTCTATTCTTTTTTCCCCATAATTGAATTTAAAAATTCGTTAAAAATCGAATTTTCTCTCAATAATTAATATCTGATAAACAAAATTATTGGTAAACAAATCTGTCAAATGATTTTTGAATGATTTATTGACAAATTGATACCAGATTTCTTTCACATTTTTTAATCGAATTATTTAGTGCTATTTACAATTCCCATTTTAATAATTAGATAAAAATCAAATTTAAAATTTTTCTCAGTTTTTTAAATAAATATATATTTTATTAGATAGCTAGCAAAAGTACCAAACTTCTTTCGGGATTATAAGGCGGCATATTTATAAGAATATTAGGTTCACTTTATTATTTCAGCTAATTTATATGACATATCACGTTCATATATATATTTTTTGTTTAGTTGAAAAGAGGAAATAGAATTTCATTGCACCCCCTCATTTCGCGGGGTTTTGATATATCTGACAAACACGGATCTTTAAAATTATACAAAAATCAGTATTTACTTCTTTTAATTAAATAACACGACAAATTTCTCAATAATAATACTTACATCATTATTAATAATTTTTGTACATGCTTCATTTTTATTTAATTTAATTAATAAATAATTATTTACAGTCATCCTCACACTAGAATAAATCAAAATTTGAAGATTTGTTTTAATGAGCGTTATTTTTGGTTTCACTCACATTAAAAATGAAATAAAAAATAAAAGGCGTTCGAGAAAAGTCAGATTTGCTGATATTGCCGGAAGGAGTCTTTTTTGTAAATAGATATGAGTTTTATAAAATCCGAGTTGAAAATATTTTTTTTTGTTTTGTTAAATTATATGAAAGATATTTTTTTTAAAGTCATTTGGGAAAATGACTTATCGGGCAGTATTTTTGACAATTTTATTGTTAATTTATTAGTGTTTTGAAACCGTGAAATGAGAAAAAATAAAAAGTTATTACCAGATGGTTTCAAGGTCATTGTCATAAAGAGAGGTTGATTTCTTTTCAATTGATATTGAATTTATTAAAAAGCTTGACAATGAATCAGTAATACATCAAAAACATCGATATCTTTACTGATTCAGTCAAGCTTTTTAATTTTTCTTGTAGTTGTTAGTAAACGTGAAACTTAATTCCACTTACATATGGACGTCCATAACATTATTGAACTTTAAGTGGCACCTTCTGCCTTCAGTCCATTCCCAACAATGATGAACAAATATTCAACCAGAATTTTATCACCCAGTATTCTAAAAATTCACAACTATGTTAGGTTCTGTGGCATTTTGACTTTTACAGACCAAAGACAATTTGAAATGAAGGCCTCCAGCAAAATTATTTTTAATCTGCATGTTTTGTGCACACAAAACATTTGTTCTTCAATTTTTTAATAAATCGCATATTTGTAGGGAATGCAATACCGGAGGAAATCTCAATACCGGTGTTTCGGTATTGCAAAATGATAATACCGGTAAACCGGTATTAAAACAGGTTTTCAAAAAAATATGTATCGACGATTTCTTAGAGAGGTCCACTCATCGAAAGTAATACTAAAACCCTTGCCATTTAATTTACGATCAGATATTTCATTAATTAATAATTGACGAATTTTTTCGTTGTAATCAATGACAATTTTTCTAATGGTGTTGGCTGATTTTGGTAGCTCATCACTTTTAGTGATTTTCTAAGATCGTCAGATGTAATAAATTCTCTGAATGGTAAACCATCACACGCTGTAATTCTTGCTAGTACCGCTGCTAGTGAGTCGTCCTTAGTATTTCTGAAATAATTTGTAATTTTGGTTAGAGAATTCACTTTATCACATTAAGAGCTAGATCCAGCTACAGATTCAGCACCAGCACGTTTCCGTAAATTTAATTCATGTTTTGTCTTTAGATGTGTGTGGAGGCCGCTTGTTGAACCCCCCTCCGGTTTGTATAAAATTAGCACACCTCTTGCATTTTGCATAGTTTCCTTTTTCTTTTTTTAGAAAGTAAAACCAGATAGAATTTTCATCTCCGCCTTTTGAATGTTGAACAAATTTCATATTCTCCATATTCTAAAATATTTTATTGTAATGAATAAAATATATCATACATTTATATATTTAAAAAAATATCAAACTTTGGATTTAGCATAAATAAACTTACCAAATATTTGTCATAAAAACTTTGCTGTGCTTTTCTTTCCACGATTTAAATAACTCTAATACAACCTACTAATATGTTATATTTTCTACGATTTAAATAATTCTGATACAAATTACTACAACTTACTCTGATACAACAAAACTGGTGTTTTCTTATTAATTCACACTAAAAAATTTATGTGGTGTGCAGTTTATAGAGGGTGCCCGATTTTGAAGTGTTTTCGTGTAAATAGAACGGCATTTATTTGTTTATTTGTTAAAATAAAAATTCTAGTTTATATAGCTGTAAAATGCATGTTTTGTTGTTCAAAATAATATTTTAATTTAATACTGAAATACCGGTATTGAATCTTCGAATACCGGTTAAAATACCGGGAAAATGACCTACATACTTGTTTTTTTAATGATAAAATATATGTAAAACTATATATAAAAACATGTAAAACTTATTAAACTTCTTAACTTATACTCATATATTATATTTTTAAAAATCCTAAATTTTTTATTATGGTTTTACAATGAGTTGAAAACACCATTATGTTAATTATCCACCGACTTTATGATGCATACACGAGAGGAGCAGTATCATGAATTGAATGATGAACTTTTCCCAACACAAGTAAACATTTTCTAGTTTCAATCCGGGTTTTTTTCGGATGCAATTAAATTNTATTATTAAACGTTGCACGAAAGAAATTTTAGAGATTTATGGACTCCAATTAATTAAAAAAACAATGTAATAAATAAACATAATTGTAAAATTAATTATTTTTAACCTCCTCTGCAGAAGTGGCTTTAGGTAATACCTTTTCCCGCTAAAGATATTTCATTATAAAAAATTTAAAAAAATACACTTATTAATATCTCGTTATATATAATAAATAAAAATTCATGTGAATCATCATTAATATTGTAAATTCATTAGTTAATAAAAGCTTAACTCTTTCCACTCACATTAATTTCCCCATGTTTGTTTCTTCCACTCATATGTCTGTGTACGCTGCTGAATAAGAGATGCATGCATATAGACACTTTTAATAATGGTTGGTTTTCTTGCCGTGGGCAGTAACAGTTTTTAACAGCTTTTAAGAATGTCGCAAACATTCTTGCCATAATGAGTATTAAGCCAAAATAAATTGGCAAGTATTTTTACAAAGATGAGTGGAAAGGTTAATGATATAAATGATATGTTTAGGTAAAGTAAAAGAAATAGTTATTAAACAGAATTTAATAAACATTTATTATGAGGAAGTTTTATGATGAAGAAATTTTTAAATTGAAAATTTTAAAAATTAAAGTGTAGATTAATTTTTAAAAAAACAAAATAAGAAGATATTTTAATTAAAAATATCTTCGTAGAAAATTTGTTAAATAAGATTAAAGAAGATATAATTTGATTTTGATATTTATTGAAATAAAATTTATGGAAACAAAAACTGATTTTAATGTTTTACAGGATGAACCTCCTAATATGGTGGCAGCGGTAAACACGGACGCAATCACCGAAAGATTGCTACCAAAGGTATTCTGCCAAAGGGACGATTTGGAAAAGTTCATTAAAAGATGCGAAATTTATTTCGACGCCAAGGGAATCACGCAGAAGAAAGACCAGGAAAGATTAACATCTTGCATGATTGATGAGGATCTCCTGGAAGTGTACGCCAAAAACACTGAAAAAAGCCGAAGGATTCCAGGCTAGGTTGCGATTGGCATTCGATCGTGAAAGAGATGTTTTAAAGGATCTACAAAACTTGTTGAATTACAAGCGGAAGGGTGAAGAAATAGAAACGTATTTTAAAAAGGTGGAGGACCTTGTTGATAGGTTGTTCGAAAATAAAGAATTTACCAAAGAGAAATTAACAGCAAGGATGTTAATAGTATGTGCGGAGAATAAAGAAGTTGAGAAAGAAGTGATACTACGGAAGATAAAAAGCACAGAAGAAATAAAGGAAACACTAACTCTGATGGACAAAGTAGACAAGCAAAGAGAGCAGAAAAACAGTATGAAAAGTTACGCCAGAGTGGTCTATCAGGAACCACAGGGAAGAGTACAATACAAGAAGAAAGAACAGAGAGAAGAAAGTATCCGAAGAGAAATGCCAGAATGCTGGTTATGCCACAAAATAGGACACATGAAAATTGATTGTCCAATAAAAGGTAAAATAAAATGCTGGACATGTCATAGAAGCGGACATATAAGTAGAAACTGTCCAGATAAAAAAGCTCCAAGATGTTTTGGGTGTGGGAAAGAAGGTCATATAAGAAGATTGTGTCAGGAAATACGTTGTGAAAGATGTAGCAGAAATGGTCATAGATCCGAGGAGTGTTATACAAAGATGAGGTACGGGAGAGCGACGGAGAGACAAAGATTCACGGGAAACAGATACAGTCGGATAAATGGTATCGAGGAAGAAGAAGAAAGGGAATCGTGTGTAGAGACAAATGAAGATAATTTTAGGAAGACGTACCCAAACAACAGGGCTCCACCAGTAGAGGAGTTGGTTGGAGCCATATTCTAACAGAAAATTTGATGGGATATCCTCAAGGGGCAGAAAAGTGGGAGAATGTTGGAAGGGTAAGCGAGAAAGTATACAGGTTCCTAAAGAGAGAAATGTTTGAAGAGGAAGTGGAAAGAATTGGAACCATTGAAACGGAGCAGGTTGTTGAAACTTTGTATAACAGAATGCAAGGAAGGCCTAGTATAACAGTAAGGATGAATGGGGAAAATTTCGACTGTTTATTAGACACTGGGGCAAGAATCAATGTAATGAGTGTGAACTATTTCAACAAGCTACGAGGACAACAATTGACGAAAAGTGACGATAAGTTACGATGCGCAAACGAGAGTACGATCGAGACAATAGGAAAAACGAAGGTGCAAGTAACCATTGGAAATGTTTCGAAATGTTTCATTGTGGCGGAGAAAGTGACACCAGGCGTGATTGGAGGAATCGAATTACAAGAAACATTTGGATTTAGACTGTTAAAAATTAAAGATATCGAGGCTAGTGAAAAAGACAAGAACTATATTTGTAACATTGAAGCAAAATTTGGCAGAAAAATAAAGGATGAAGAACGATTGATACGAGCGTTGGAGCAGTTAAAGATCAATGAAGATAGCAAATTAAAGGAAATTATAACAAACAGTGGAAACGTGTTTATGGCAGATAAATGGGATGTGGGTCGCACACATTTGGTAAAACACAAGATAGTTACAAGAGGTGAGCCGATAAACATAAAACCATATCGCCAACCACTAAATTTGGAATCAAAGATTGAAGAAGCAATACAAAATTTGTACGAAAATGGAATTATACGGAAATGTAACTCTCCATGGAATACACCGCTAATATGTGTATGGAAAAAAGAGAAAAAAAATATTAGACTATGCTTGGACTTTAGACAGCTGAGCGCGGTAACAGAGAGGCAGGCATTTCCAATGCCAAACATAGACGAGATGTTGGATTTGTTAGGAGGATCCGTCTTTTTCAGCTCAATCGATCTAGGTAATGCATATTACCAAGTGGAACTAGAAGAAGAATCACAGGAGAAAACAGCTTTCTCAACAAAGAACGGACAATATTGTTTCAACAGAATGCCGTTTGGAATTGCAGCAGCACCAGGTACGTTCCAAGAAATGATGACAAAAGTATTAGGCAAAATAAAGGGAGCAATGGTGTATTTTGACGACATCTTGATTTATTCAAGCAGTAAAGAGAAACACTATACAATACTCGGAGAAGTGTTAAATGCGATTGAGGAAGCAGGCCGAAGGATTAATCCAGAAAAATGCCAAATAATAAAGGAAGAAATCAGATTCTTAGGACACATAATCAGCAAGGAAGGAGTACAGACAGATCCATCTAAAATTCAGGCCATACAGAACTTTGGGAAGCCTAATTGCGTAAAGAAACTCCGAAGCTTTTTAGGTATTTGCAATTATTATAGAAGATTCATCAGTGATTATGCAAAGAAGGCAAGGATGTTAGAACAATTATGTAGCGGACCAAGTAACAAAAAATTAGAATGGAGTGAAGGAACGAATAGCGTGTTTGAGGGATTGAAATTAGCACTCACGACGGCGCCAATCTTATGTTTTCCGGATCTGAAAAAGGAGTTCATTTTAGATACCGACGCTAGTTTCGATACCATTGGAGCAGTACTTTCACAAAGAGATAAAGATGGAAAGGAAAGAGTAATTGCGTATGGATCACACTCGATGACGAGCCACGAGAAAGGATATTGTATTACAAGAAAGGAACTATTGGCGGTATATTATTTTTGCATTCATTTTAAGCACTATCTCTACGGAAGAAGATTCACGCTCAGGACAGACCACAAGGCAATCACGTTTTCTTACATCATCGGTCGCGTGGGGTCTTTAAAGGCTCGGAGCTTAGAAAAACCGACATAACTTTTTAATTATTTAAGTTACAGGTTTGTGTGTCTCAGTAGCTGCCTAAATAACAAGTACGCACTTTGCAATATATGCGCGTCTGAGTTTGCGCACGACGCCTAAGTAGAGCAGACTTTTGTTCGCGCGTGGGCTTGTAAAGACCCCACGCGACCGATTACGTATTTTTTTGCTTGAACAAATTTATAAAACCTAGAAACAATATCTCAAAACATTAGATTTTTCTCTTTTTGATGACTACCTGAAATATAGAAGTACTATACAAACCCTCACACGAACACAACGCCGACATATTATACACTTCATAGTAACAATATTTTACAAGAACAATCTCAAAATGAAGTTCGACCAGCCATAAAAAGATACATACATTGCCCTCGAAATCTTGACAGAAAATGTTCGTATGCGTTTCATGCGATAAAATATATGCCCTAGACACGCGGCGTCAATTTGTGTAAGCTGTTCGGAAGATCAAAATGTAGAGTGATTTTTTATATTTTTTTATATGTATAGTTATAAGTATCTTGATGTTTAAAGAATGCCTGATATTTGACATTTCTTGTTATTATGTAAAAGAGTTTAAATTTGAGGTTATTGTTTCGTGCAACTAGCGGGCGTTTTGTGCATTACCGAAACAGAGCGTTGCAAAGGCGCCAATTTTAAAATCTTCCTCTTCGGATAATTTTTATATATGAATTAAATCTATGTATAGAAATTTAATAAAAATAAAATTAAGTATTTATTTACTGAATTTTTACAGTTTCGTTAGAATATGAAGTTTTATTTATTTGTAGGTATTATAGTATGAAAATCATTTTTTTACCCAAAAGTTTTGACGCCTCCCTAGCCATAGGCCGCGCCTCTCGGGTTGGAAACCACTGGTTTAAAACGTGTTTATATTATTATAAATATTAAAAAAAAGATGGGGAGGCGCCAAGAAAAAAATATTTTTGGGGGAGGCGCTGTAGCATTAAGGTTGGAAACCGTTGTATTAAAATGTCAAGTTGAAGGATGGTTAACTTTGATTACTTGAGTCTGTGCGCACAATGGCTTTGCACACGCCAAGTATTTGGATTTGTAATTGTGTGTGTGTGTGTTTATTTTTGGTTATGTTGAAATTGTGATTTGGATTTTGCCTTTTGACTTTGTTTAGAGAAATCAATTGTAGATTTATTTTCAAATTCCTGTCTTCTAAAAAATAAATATGTTTCTCGTTGGAAGTTATATTTTTTTTGAAGATAAATTTTTTTATTTCAATATCAAAATGTCAGATGATATTGCTGCCTTAGTAATTGACAATGTATCTGGTATGTGCAAAGCCGAATTTGCCGGTGATGATGCTCTAAGATCTGTTTTCCCCTCTATTATCAGAAGACATCGGCTATTGCAGTCAACTTAAATATTTAAAAATATCAAGGTCCATGCCAAATATAATAATTTGATTAAACAATTTCTAATAACAAATTTTTTATCACAAAAAAATACATTGTTACCGATGTCCAAATATAATTGTCAGATAATTGAATGATGTTTGTTTTTCTCTATCTCAACCCAAACAAACATTTATTCTATATTTATTTTCTCTTATTCTATAGTATTTATTCATTTCGAATAACTTTATGGGACACTTATTATCAAAAACTAGTTATAACCTGTCAAAATGACAGCCCTTTTCATGATTAAATTTCAGCTTTAGATAATTAGTTATTTTTATGTCCTTGCAGTGTCTTAATCAAAATACATAATTCTTTTCTAAAAAATTATTTTTATATTCAAAGTTTTTGTATACAAGATGTGAAAACATATATAAAAATAATTATAATTCATAATTAATTAAATAGTGGTACGGCTATACATTGTTACATAGAAAATTATTGACATTATATTTATTAAATAATTGACTATGAATCACTAAAGATATCGATGTTTTAAGATATTCATGAATTTTCGGCACTGACTTTTTCAAGTGATTTTGATCAAAAAACATCGATGTCTTTACTGATTCAAAGTCAACTTTTTAATAAATATAGTGTCAATTGAAAATGGAAAGAGGTTTTAATTAAAGAAAATTATGTATTTAGATATTTATTCAAATAAAGTTTTTTACTATATTTAAAGTAACAGAAAATATGACTGCTAAAAATCATGTAACATTACTATATAGTATATTTCATTAATTAGCTCATAAATTCACTAAAATTAAAAATGGTTTTTACTGTACGCTCAATAATATCGGTCTCGCATGGGTCCACATGATATTTTATGATAGTCAAAAACTTTCAACAAATATACTTATTGTAATTGTTCTTTAAAACTGTTAGATGTGTTACAAAAATAAAAATACTTTCCGCATCTGACCCTCGTCACCCAACAAATATAGACGTAACGATGAATATGCCAAATTTCTATTATATTGATATTAATATGAATAATGAATGGGAAATAATGCAGTAATTTTCATTTTTTTGTTTGGTTTTTCCACGACAAATGGAAATATTTTTAATTTATTAATGGCCTAGCATGACTCCACCGAATTGTTTTTATCAGAATATCAACATTATTTAATTTGTATTTAATTTTAACATACGAATCAATTGTTGTCTATTTTATAACTTAAAAAAATTATTTCTTGGGCTCGGACCAGAAGTGAATTTCTAAGCTTCACCCAACATTCTTTAATTTAATTTTATTGTGGTATGAGTGCTCCTCTAATCCTCCTTCCGATTCTTTAGAAATAATTCTGAAATAAATTATTAATTATTTAGAAATTAATTGAAAAAATTCACTATATTTATTATTATATAATATTATTAAATAACATCATTATATTATATTATTATACAATATTATACAATATTATTTTATAATAAACGAAATTACTAGAAATAATGAAATAATTTAGTTGAAGAAAATTTATTAAATTTATATAAATACAAAACAATTAATTGTACTAGAAAAGAAATTGTTATTCGAGCAATTTCCACCAAACCAAAATATAAATAATTATATAATAAATTTGAATTAACCATACCAATTAAACCAGAATTTACACTAAGAACAACTATAGAGAATTGGAACCTGGTTTTAAGGGTTGCCCGGACCTTGCAATTTTATAGGTCTCAAATAATAATTCGGTTTGGTAAAAACTCTAAAAAAATACTAATATTAAAAATTAATTTAAAATAATTTAAAATAATTCCAATGAATTATTTATTTTATGTAAAATTATTTTCTTATTAAATGATAAAATATTAATAGATTATTTTGAATGAGAAAGCAACAAAAATTGTTTAGTAACTTATTTTGCCCAAAGTTTTATTTAAAATTTTGAAGGGTCTCAAAAATATTAGCCAAATCCTCGCCTGATTTATGAAATGCCTTAAATTTAACGCGCAGAATATTACTAAAAATGTTCATATTTCTACAAAGTTTTAATCAAGTATTAATTTTTGCTTAACCGCTGTCGGATAATAGGAAAATCTTACCAAAAATGTCCATCCACTCCATATTACAAAACATTGAAAGGCTTTTATTGCCGTCTCAGTTGGTAACACACTTCAAAATTTTAGTCTAAATTTTCTGGTAATTGCAAAATAGTAGAAAGGGAAAAATTTATTTGATTTCAAGCAATTATCCTAATTTTCTGACTCTAGGATGGGAAAAAAATGAAAAATCTCAAAAAAAAATTAAAAAAGTCTGATTTATTTTCAATTAATATTAAATTACTCTGATTATATTTTTCACTGTCTTTTTTAGCATGTATTTAGAAATTAATTTGACTGAATTGTCTATAAAATTTATTTGATTAATATAATTACAATTTTCCCAATAACGCACAAATGGCGGGAAATATTTCCGGGGAAAAAAATATAGCAAAGCATATTTTTAGCTGTTTCTATTTAAAACTAATTTATCTTTTCTCGTTTATTTGTTATTTAATATTTTGCTTGTCTTAATCCTTCCATATTACATATTAATTCATTTTCTATTTTACACATTGATCTATTTTTGTACAATTCCATTATTCCATCATCAATTATGAGAGCTGAAAATACCGCAACTTAATTTGTTGGTAAATGAAATAAAATTACACTGATTACTTATTGTAATGTAATAACAGACTTCATTGTGCTGTTTTATCCTCCAGCATTTAATCAAATACTGCAGCAAATATTGTACAATTTTTGTAAAATAACTACAATATTTAGAGAATGTATAAAAACAACATCAATAATTTATGTAGGTACATATTTATTTTTTGCCTATTATGATATTTTATAAAACAAAATAATTAAAAATAAAGAGTGTACGACTTATCAAACTAATTAATATCTGTTGATTATTGATTGTATTTGCCTGTTGAGGTGCGCACACAGACGCGAGGCAATGTATTTTGGATTATATTGTTTCCATTTTTAAATCGATTGTTTTTGGAATTGACAATTGGAAAATTTTCAGCAAGTTATAGATTTTTTTGGTTTAAAAATGTTTTTGGCAAGTTTTGTAAATAATGTTTTTTACAAGCTTTTTTTCTTGTTTTTTGTTTAAAGTTTTATTGGAATATATATATACAGATCTGTCATTTAATCCATGCTCATACTATGTACGGTGGTCATGAGGTAATTTATAGCAGCATGATAAAATGCACTATAAAGATTTATATTCATCAGAGATATCAACTTTGGTTCAAATTTCAATGACAATTAAACACCAATTGTTAAAAACTAACCCAACAAAGTAAACCTGTTCTCTTTATTTATTTTATTAAAATTAAATAATTATACATCAAATTTCCAGAAATAATATGGTAAGAAATGTCAAACTAAATTAAATATTTTTATAAAAGCTCTTTTTTGATTGATATTTAGAAATTAATTTTCTTTCATTCAATAAAATTTTCTTCACAATTAATCTATTCTTAAATCGAAATGACACTGTTTAATTTATCACAAGCTATTATTAAAACAAATTAAAAATCCGACAGTTTTATCAAAAGAATTTTCTTAAATTAAATTCTAAAAAAATTCTAAAAATTCTATTGAAATTTCTCCCAAAATCAACATATAATCGGACCAAAATAAATTTAATTAAAATTATTTTATCATATATTTTTTAAATGAAAAATCTTTTTAAATGATTTAAGCAAATAGCATTTTTCATTGGCATACCTGGCAGAGACTGTGATTGAATTTAATTATAGACAATGAATTTTTCTGGTAATTGACTTCCTGCCACTGGCGAAATTCTGCAAGGATTTGCAATGCGAATGTATTTATTATAATTACCAAAGATTAATTGAATGGACCTTTAATTAATCACCCAGGTAATGAAATTACAGTGGACTTTCAAATGTTCAACGCAAAAAGCAATTGTGTCACTGGCTAGATGGAATATTTATGGCTGAAAATATATCGAAGATATTAGTTTCTTAAGGTATCTAATATTTTTTATGTTTCCTGTTATTACTATTATTTTAAGAACTTCTTTTGATTTTCACTTGGCATTATTATTATTATTATTATTATTATTATTATTATAATTATTATTATTATTATTATTATTATTATTATTAGTATAAAATGATGATGGCTTGGTAGCAGCATTTATTATTTAAAACAATAAAATGATAATTTAAGCCTTTTGCTGCAAATAATGTATTTAATGAAAGAATTTTCGACTATAAGATAGTCCTTGTCAATCTATTCCCGGGAGATTGACAAGGACTATCTTATAGTCGAAAATTTTTTCCATTAAATACATTATTCGCAGCGAAAGTCTTAAATCATCACTCAATAATTTTGCTTGTCATTGTTATAATGTTATTAAACAAATTAAATATTCATTCGAAGAATTGTCAACTGATAACTAAGAAGACAAATAGTCCAATTTGCTTAAATTTACTATAAATAATACCTAAAATTTATAATGATTGAAAATATAGTTGCCACCACCCCTTCCCAGGGTCATGGATAAGTGACGTCTAATTAAATAGTATTCCCATTATGAAATGTAAATTATTTATTATATAAAGCAACACAAATATATAAACAGAAGAACCACTAAACTCAAACTCCCGGAACAAATTGAAATTGAATTGTTATCTAAAAATAAAAGAGTCATATTAACCGGTTGCTGCTGTCACTATAATTTCTTCAATTTATTTCTTCAACACACTGCCAGAAGTCCTTCAAATAATTCATTAGCTGCCGGTAAAAATAAATTGAAACTCAAATCATATGAATAAAAAAACAATTTCATTAAAATTTATTCAGTAAGAGGAAAATAAATCCTAGAATGGCAGTTTAATATAACAAAATGTCTGGAGACAACCGGTATAGTTTTATAAATGTAAGAAACGTTGCAATTTTACTGTTGGTTTTGATTTCAAAAGGGTTTTTAAGTGGATTTTTAATTTACTAAAATGAAAACCCGTATCAAAATATTGTTTTGTTGTAATTGTTTTGATATGTTTTTCATTTATTAAATAATTAAATGTTAATATTAGATGTCAATAGATCAGTGTTACTCAACCCAAAACGTACTGCGGACCAAAAATCTATCTATTCTTTGTACACGGACCAATTATATTTGTAATACGCTTATGGGACTAATTTTATTTTTCGCGATCCAATATTGGGTCGCGAACCAGCGATTGAGAAACACTACAATAGATGAATATTATACTAAAACTAATTTTAGGTACAGATTTTTCAAGTGTTTATTCAACGAAACGAATTTTATGAGATATAATTTTAAATAATTCATACTTTAATCATAATAATGGTGACAATTTCTTAAGTAAAATGTCAGGCGAACTTTTCAAATAAATCAGTAATTAAATATTTAAATTAGAAAATAAAATAAAATTTCTTAAAAAATTATCTAAATTAAATTAAAACAAAAATTTATAATTACAAAAAAAGTTTGAAAAATTTTTAGTAAAAATGAATTTTGATAAAATTAACATATTATAAAATTATAATAAAAAAATTAATATTGTTTTAAAATTTTTAAAAATATGATTGAAAAATATTTTTGATCTATAGTTATAATATATATAAATGAGATACCAAAGGAAAACATCACAAAGGTAAACAAAAAATAAAAGATTTTACTATTTCTTATATTGATATTGAAATTTTGTTAGGATCGATCTTGTGGACAAAGATATCTAACACAGTTTCTAATTTATCTGACTCCTAAAGATAAATAGCGTGTAGGTATAAATAAATGATATAGATTGAATAGGATAGCACAATACCTTGTTTTCAAAAAAATGTATATGAATATGCACAATGAATTGCACACAAGACACAAATATAATTTCACACAATTTTAATATTTCGTAGAATATATTGCATTTGTATGAAGAATTTTGATTTAATTTACTAGAAAAAATTTATGTGTATTTATTTTTTATGAAAAATTTTCTAAAAAATAATTTAAATTTAATTTTAACAATATTTCTCTGGAGCCGCACGCGGCTCGCGAGCCATCGTTTGGCCATGTATGATATATAAGTTAAATTAACATTCCAACTTGACGCGAATTGTTTCGGTCAAGTTCATCACTCGCGCATTTTAATTAATTTCCAGTACAAGTGGTTAATATTAAAGCTATTATATTTATGGAAGACAGCTTGTTGCAGTTCGCTTTTATTTAATAATTTTAAAATTGGATCTTGAATGGTTTTATGTTTCCAAAGCTTACCTTAAATTGTTTTATACACTGCCATTGAATTATACCAATACTGAGAACAACCAAAAATTTGGCATTATATAATTACCTTTGTAAGCACTTTTGCACGCCCATTATATTTAAATTTCTTCTAATCTCCAAGATTTTTATAGGATCCAATACTGAATTTAATTGGGAAACTTTTTGTTATTATAATACTTTCATCAAATCAATATTTTTGTTCAAAATTCCTGTTTTAGTTAGTATAAGTTATTTCGATCAATATAGTGATGATTGAATTAGTATTGACCGGTGACCTTTTGTGTATCACTTGGTATTGTTCTAGGTGGGGTTCACTCGCAAATAATGTGAATGGACTTGTGAACTTGAAAAAATTGCTAGTGCTTAAAGACGAACTTATTATGAAAGATTATGTTCTCGGTAATGAGTCAATTGGGAAGAAAATGAACATATACGAGGTAACGGGTATTATTTCATCCAATTTAGGAAAAATACTGGAATCGCTAAAAAGCATCCAACCGACATCAACCGAAAGTGAGCGAGTATTTTCTTTGGCTGGAAATGTTGTAACAGTTAAAAGGCAAAGCTTAAGCGATCGCAGCATTGATGCAATCTGCTTTCTCAAAATTTATTTCCTTAAAAATTAATTAATTTCCAATTTCCATTCCAATATATTTAAATTTATATACATATATTTGAACGTACGTACTTAACATGTATTTATAAAATAAAAAAGGAACTGGTATTTTATTAAAATAAAAAAATTCAAAAGTATGCTGAGGTTTTTTAATTGATGTCCCAAAAAGCTCGTTCGGCTCGAGTAGCTCGAGTTTTGAATGGAAAAAGCTCGAAAGCTCGAGCTTTTCAAAATCATAAAAAGGCAGCACCTCTACTAATGACTCTATATTAAGAAAGGTTATTTGAATATTCAAAACCATACAAAAATTATTGTAGGTTCTGTTATTTGTTCGCGTCTGTGTGTTCACAATGATTTTGCACACATCGAGTACCGAGTTGGATATAATTTGATGTGTGTCAATTTTGGTGTGTGTCAATTTTGATGTGTGTCAATTTTGATGTGTGTCAATTTTGATGTGTGTCAATTTTGATGTGTGTCAATTTTGATGTGTGTCAATTTTGGTGTGTGGCAATTTTGATGTGTGTCAATTTTGATGTGTGTCAATTTTGATGTGTGTCAATTTTGATGTTTCGATTTTTTAATTGGAATTAATTCGATTTTCTGGAATTTATTTTATTCTTTTGGTTGGTTAGGATCTGTTTGTTTAAAGGAGTGTAAATTTTCAAATTGTTTTGAATCAATAAAAGTTTTTGAATTGAAACTTGCAACAAAAGGACATTCAGTTTTTCTTAACGAAGTGTTACTAAATCTAAGATCTAACAGGGAAAAATGACTCAAATTATTTTTGAAACATTCAATGTTCTTGCTATGTATGTTGCTATTCAAGCAGTTCCCTTTTTTTATGCGTCTGATTGTACAACGGATATCTTTCTGGATTCTGTGGATGGTGTATCGCATACTATACCCATTTATGAAGGTTATGATTATTTTCCTAAAATTTGTAGAACGGATTTCACAGAATCTTTGATGACAATTTATCAGTCTTGAATTAAATTAAAATTTGCTTTTGAATATATAGAAATACAAATAAACAAATAATATTTTGATGTTTTTTTCATTTTGACGATTAATAGATAAAATAATTTAATATATAAAGATGAAAGTTTGTTTGTTTGTTTTCTATAGAATTCCCCACCGTTGGACCTAGGGTGCTGAAATTTTGCATGTGGCCCTCATTTGACTCGGGACAGACCAGGTGACCACCCATAGGGTAACCTAAACCTATATTTATTCATTTTTATACATTTTCAATACAAAATTTTGTTTGTAATATAAAATTATTCTAATATTGATTTTAAATATTTAATATTAATTTAACAATTTCCTCTTTTTAATTTTTTAAAATACTAAATTAATTTGTAAGTACCATTTTTATATATAAGCAATTACGTTCCAATTTTCCTTCACAGAACTCATGCCCCCAAAAAGAAAAAACTCTACTAGGTTGTGTCTTTAAAGCGACAAAGAAGCAAGCCTTTCATAGAGAAAATGAAACCAATGAAGAAACGCAGGCAAGACATACAGATGAGAGAGTCAGATCTTCAATCAGAAGAGCAAATGATAGCAATGAAAAAACTCAAATAAAACTTGCAGATCAGAGAAAAGGAATTTTAAACAGTAAAAGAAATTAATTGCAACAAGACTTAAAAAGTGCTGATCATCAATATGACCCAAATATTCCATACCATCAACATCAAAAGGTCAACATTGGTGAGATGGAGTTGATCTGCAAGCATTGCAGTGCATTTAAATGAAAAGATGAGCACTCTGGAATGTGCTGTTCCAATGGCAAAGTTAAAATAGAGACTATGCAACATCCACCTGAACCACTTGATAATTTGCTTCAAGGTGTATCTCAAAGGTCTAAACATTTCCTAGCCAACATCAGAAAATACAACTCATGCTTCAAATGACATCTTTTGGTGCCAGCAAAGAAATTCGTGAACACGGATTCATGCAAATATTTAAAGTTCAAGGCCAAATTTACCACAGGGCTGGATCTCTGTGCCGGCTGAAGATGAACCTCAGTTTCTGCAGATCTATTTCATGGGAGATCAAGGAAAAGAAGTCCAACAAAAATGTGCAAACTTTCCAGACTTGCAACAAAATTTTGTTTTGGAGTTGCAAGAATTCCTACATGCAAACAATACCTACCTTCAAATTTTCAAGACAGCTCTAGAAAGAATGCCAACTGATGAATACAAAATTGTGATACGAGCTGACAAAGCACCAAGACATGAACACCAAAGACGGTTCAATGCACTAACATTTGATGAAGTGGCCATTGTCATGGTAGGAAATGAATTTGACAGACTTACATTGTCCTTCAAAAGCTAAACAACCTTCTCCAAAGAGTTGCAGAAACTCATCGCTCTTATGATGCTCTGCAGTACTCTCTAATGTTTTGGCAATTTGAGGATGGGTACTATTTTCGGATTTCTCAGACAAACCCAGACACCGGAAATAATGTTTTGGGTAAAGGTTACAGCAATGAACTTTATGCATATCGAATCATGAGGCACAGGGATAGTCTTTAAAAGTTGCAGGTATTGTACTTGAGGAAGCATGCTTTGCCCATGGACAGCTATATGTGGCATGTTCTAGAGTTGGGCCACCAAGAAATCTTTTCATTTTTGCACCAGAAGGAAAAACCAAAAATATAGTCTATCGACAAGCTTTATCATAATTGATATATAAATTACATGTACTTTTTATAATTAAATTTTTATGTATTTTTTAAATAATTTTTTTTGAATGAATGAATTGAAATAAATTTATTTATTTTGAATCTGTTTACTATTTTTTAAATCGTGCAACGCCGGGTAACACAGCTAGTATTAAATAAAATTAAAAATTATCCACTTGCAAAATTTAGTTTTTATAAAATAAATAATATTTTTTTGTTTCATAGTTACTGACAAAAGAAACTAGTAGATATGTTTATTTATATAAATGTTCTGAAAATAAAATAAAATAAAACAATTATTCTATGACAGTTGTAACCTTTCTGGGTTATCACATTTTCAACCGAACGATTTTCTTCTGATCATTTGTTGACCTTAACCATTTCCTTACTGCTTAAATACATCAACCATTGTAGGAGATACATTAATTTATTAAATATTTTTAGAAATGTTTATAGAATTAAATTAAAGCACATTAAATGAAATAATAAAATTTCTGTTCTTAGTATTTATCACAATAAGGATGTACGTGGTTGAGGGACCCATAAAAGGAAAATATCAATACCAAGAAAAAATCTTTTGGACAAAAGCATTCCTGTTTTCTCGAAACGATTAATTACATTTGCCTTAATCGTGTAAAACAAAATTCATAAAAGTAGACCTGGCGTATTTCAAAACAAAAATATCTTTCCGATTGAACGGCAATGTGTTTATTCTATTTCTATTCTTTTTAAAACGTTTTATAAGAAATAAAAAGAAAAAAATTTGTTAGGGATTGATATATTCGCGCGGATTATTATAGTAATTATTATAATAATCACTTGTCATTTCTGCGTTACTATTTCATAAATGGATCACCAAAATCAAATTCTTCATCTATAAAATTTATCAAAATAATTTAATTGCATCCGAAAAAAACCCGGATTGAAACTAGAAAATGTTTACTTGTGTTGGGAAAAGTTCATCATTCAATTCATGATGCTGCTCCTCTCGTGTCATTCCTTTATATTATAAAAGGTATTTTACATTAGGTTTTTCACCAAAATTTCATTTTATGATATTTACATTAATGTTTTTTATAAGAACTTTTTCAATTTTCATCACTGATTTCTTTTCTATTGACATTTTATTTATTAATAAACTTGACTATGAATCAGTAAATATATCGATGTTTTTTTGATATAAACGAATTTTTGGCACTGCCTTTTTTCAGGTGATTATGGTGTAATGTATTTGTCATGAAAACTGTTACTTTATATGTATATAATGATCTGGAAGAGATTTGGTTGCTTAAAATGTAGTTACAATAGCGCTTTATTTTTCTAGGAGTTTAAAATATCAATTTAAAAGAGAGGGCCGCGGAAAAATTTCATAATTCCCCATTACTTTAGATTTTATATAGCAAAATTACAAAATTTAGCTTATGACGGTATATTCAGAATATATAATAATACTTTTAATATGCTGATTGATAGAATTTTTCCCATTATAATAAATTGAAATACCGCAATTTTCATTATTTTAACAATATAAATATTAGGAGGTTCATCCTGTAAAACATTAAAATCAGTTTTTGTTTCCATAAATTTTATTTCAATAAATATCAAAATCAAATTATATCTTCTTTAATCTTTCTTATTTAAACAAATTTTCTACGAAGATATTTTTAATTAAAATATCTTCTTATTTTGTTTTTTTAAAAATTAATCTACACTTTAATTTTTAAAATTTTCAATTTAAAAATTTCTTCATCATAAAACTTCCTCATATCCCCCTTCTTAAGAAATTTTTAAGTTTTTCCACATTTCTTTCGATCCTTTTTCCATCTTCATTTCTTAAGATGTATCGTCTGTCATGCAATTTCTCTATCACTTTGTACGGACCTTCATACCTGTCCTGGCCTTTGTGGCGTGTTTCTACTTTTACTAATACTTCTTCTCCTACATTGAATTTTCTCCTTGTTTGTTCTTCTTGTTCTTCCTTTATCGGTATTTCTTTGGACCCGTACAATTTTTCCCTGCTAATCTTTTTTCCAAAAACTATCTCTGCCGGGCTTTTCCCTGTCGTTTTTTGTTTGGTTGCATTTAAAGTGAATTCGACTTCTGGTAATATCTCTGCCCAATCCGTCTTCTTTCTATCCTGTAAAGTAGCATTTATCAAATCCCGTATTGTCCTGAATTGTCTTTCTATCTGACCGTTTGTTTGGTGATGGTATGGACTCGAAAAACATAATTTAATATCTAGCATCTTTGTGAATTCTCTCATCATTCCTGATTCAAACGCCTTTCCGCAATCAACTCTTATCTCCTTTGGGCATCCAAATCTTAAAATCCACTTTTCTAAAATCGTTTTCTTTATTGTTTCTTCGTCTTGTTTTGTTATCGCTGTCAAGACTTGATACTTACTATACTGATCTATTATGCCCAATATATACTTCTTACGTCCTTTTGTTTCTGCCAACGGTCCACATATATCCACGAATATAATTTCGAACATTTCCTTCGAATCTTGTCTTTTTACTGGTTCTTTCGTTGTTATTGTTAAAGCCTTGGTTTTTTGACAAATCTCACAACTTCGAACAATCTCCTGAATCTTACTCCACAGGTGTTTTCCAACATATCTATCTTTCATATAATCGGCTATCTTCTCGACTCCAGTATGACACAATAGTCTATGTATTTCCTTTATTGTTTCTTGTAACTCATTTTCAGGTATCATCGTTTTCTTTCGTACTTCTTCTACAATTCCATGTTGGATGTTGCTTCTTCCCTCTTCTCTGATCGAGTCTAGTAATCTTGTTTTTATCTTTCCTTTCTTAGCTTCTTCGTGGGCCATTTGACATTGAACACACGTGTCACCTTTAGTTCTCGACACCATGTCTGCATTTTGGTGATTAATACCCTTTCTGTATTCTACTCTTATATCTAAACTGCTCAAATAATTGATCCATGTTTGGAATTGTGAAGTAATCGGCTTCTTGGTTGTCATCATAAACGTGATTGCCTTGTGGTCTGTCCTGAGCGTGAATCTTCTTCCGTAGAGATAGTGCTTAAAATGAATGCAAAAATAATATACCGCCAATAGTTCCTTTCTTGTAATACAATATCCTTTCTCGTGGCTCGTCATCGAGTGTGATCCATACGCAATTACTCTTTCCTTTCCATCTTTATCTCTTTGTGAAAGTACTGCTCCAATGGTATCGAAACTAGCGTCGGTATCTAAAATGAACTCCTTTTTCAGATCCGGAAAACATAAGATTGGCGCCGTCGTGAGTGCTAATTTCAATCCCTCAAACACGCTATTCGTTCCTTCACTCCATTCTAATTTTTTGTTACTTGGTCCGCTACATAATTGTTCTAACATCCTTGCCTTCTTTGCATAATCACTGATGAATCTTCTATAATAATTGCAAATACCTAAAAAGCTTCGGAGTTTCTTTACGCAATTAGGCTTCCCAAAGTTCTGTATGGCCTGAATTTTAGATGGATCTGTCTGTACTCCTTCCTTGCTGATTATGTGTCCTAAGAATCTGATTTCTTCCTTTATTATTTGGCATTTTTCTGGATTAATCCTTCGGCCTGCTTCCTCAATCGCATTTAACACTTCTCCGAGTATTGTATAGTGTTTCTCTTTACTGCTTGAATAAATCAAGATGTCGTCAAAATACACCATTGCTCCCTTTATTTT
The DNA here is from genome assembly GCA_959609185.1 of Schmidtea polychroa. Lineage (NCBI taxonomy): Eukaryota > Metazoa > Platyhelminthes > Tricladida > Dugesiidae > Schmidtea > Schmidtea polychroa. Next base: position 13,523 of record CAUHTR010000947.1, on the reverse strand, counting down.
GCCTAATACTTTTGTCATCATTTCTTGGAACGTACCTGGTGCTGCTGCAATTCCAAACGGCATTCTGTTGAAACAATATTGTCCGTTCTTTGTTGAGAAAGCTGTTTTCTCCTGTGATTCTTCTTCTAGTTCCACTTGGTAATATGCATTACCTAGATCGATTGAGCTGAAAAAGACGGATCCTCCTAACAAATCCAACATCTCGTCTATGTTTGGCATTGGAAATGCCTGCCTCTCTGTTACCGCGCTCAGCTGTCTAAAGTCCAAGCATAGTCTAATATTTTTTTTCTCTTTTTTCCATACACATATTAGCGGTGTATTCCATGGAGAGTTACATTTCCGTATAATTCCATTTTCGTACAAATTTTGTATTGCTTCTTCAATCTTTGATTCCAAATTTAGTGGTTGGCGATATGGTTTTATGTTTATCGGCTCACCTCTTGTAACTATCTTGTGTTTTACCAAATGTGTGCGACCCACATCCCATTTATCTGCCATAAACACGTTTCCACTGTTTGTTATAATTTCCTTTAATTTGCTATCTTCATTGATCTTTAACTGCTCCAACGCTCGTATCAATCGTTCTTCATCCTTTATTTTTCTGCCAAATTTTGCTTCAATGTTACAAATATAGTTCTTGTCTTTTTCACTAGCCTCGATATCTTTAATTTTTAACAGTCTAAATCCAAATGTTTCTTGTAATTCGATTCCTCCAATCACGCCTGGTGTCACTTTCTCCGCCACAATGAAACATTTCGAAACATTTCCAATGGTTACTTGCACCTTCGTTTTTCCTATTGTCTCGATCGTACTCTCGTTTGCGCATCGTAACTTATCGTCACTTTTCGTCAATTGTTGTCCTCGTAGCTTGTTGAAATAGTTCACACTCATTACATTGATTCTTGCCCCAGTGTCTAATAAACAGTCGAAATTTTCCCCATTCATCCTTACTGTTATACTAGGCCTTCCTTGCATTCTGTTATACAAAGTTTCAACAACCTGCTCCGTTTCAATGGTTCCAATTCTTTCCACTTCCTCTTCAAACATTTCTCTCTTTAGGAACCTGTATACTTTCTCGCTTACCCTTCCAACATTCTCCCACTTTTCTGCCCCTTGAGGATATCCCATCAAATTTTCTGTTAGAATATGGCTCCAACCAACTCCTCTACTGGTGGAGCCCTGTTGTTTGGGTACGTCTTCCTAAAATTATCTTCATTTGTCTCTACACACGATTCCCTTTCTTCTTCTTCCTCGATACCATTTATCCGACTGTATCTGTTTCCCGTGAATCTTTGTCTCTCCGTCGCTCTCCCGTACCTCATCTTTGTATAACACTCCTCGGATCTATGACCATTTCTGCTACATCTTTCACAACGTATTTCCTGACACAATCTTCTTATATGACCTTCTTTCCCACACCCAAAACATCTTGGAGCTTTTTTATCTGGACAGTTTCTACTTATATGTCCGCTTCTATGACATGTCCAGCATTTTATTTTACCTTTTATTGGACAATCAATTTTCATGTGTCCTATTTTGTGGCATAACCAGCATTCTGGCATTTCTCTTCGGATACTTTCTTCTCTCTGTTCTTTCTTCTTGTATTGTACTCTTCCCTGTGGTTCCTGATAGACCACTCTGGCGTAACTTTTCATACTGTTTTTCTGCTCTCTTTGCTTGTCTACTTTGTCCATCAGAGTTAGTGTTTCCTTTATTTCTTCTGTGCTTTTTATCTTCCGTAGTATCACTTCTTTCTCAACTTCTTTATTCTCCGCACATACTATTAACATCCTTGCTGTTAATTTCTCTTTGGTAAATTCTTTATTTTCGAACAACCTATCAACAAGGTCCTCCACCTTTTTAAAATACGTTTCTATTTCTTCACCCTTCCGCTTGTAATTCAACAAGTTTTGTAGATCCTTTAAAACATCTCTTTCACGATCGAATGCCAATCGCAACCTAGCCTGGAATCCTTCGGCTTTTTTCAGTGTTTTTGGCGTACACTTCCAGGAGATCCTCATCAATCATGCAAGATGTTAATCTTTCCTGGTCTTTCTTCTGCGTGATTCCCTTGGCGTCGAAATAAATTTCGCATCTTTTAATGAACTTTTCCAAATCGTCCCTTTGGCAGAATACCTTTGGTAGCAATCTTTCGGTGATTGCGTCCGTGTTTACCACTGCCACCATATTAGGAGGTTCATCCTGTAAAACATTAAAATCAGTTTTTATTTCCATAAATTTTATTTCAATAAATATCAAAATCAAATTATATCTTCTTTAATCTTTCTTATTTAAACAAATTTTCTACGAAGATATTTTTAATTAAAATATCTTCTTATTTTGTTTTTTTAAAAATTAATCTACACTTTAATTTTTAAAATTTTCAATTTAAAAATTTCTTCATCATAAAACTTCCTCATAATAAATGTTTATTAAATTCTGTTTAATAACTATTTCTTTTACTTTACCTAAACATATCATTTATATCATTAACCTTTCCACTCATCTTTGTAAAAATACTTGCCAATTTATTTTGGCTTAATACTCATTATGGCAAGAATGTTTGCGACATTCTTAAAAGCTGTTAAAAACTGTTACTGCCCACGGCAAGAAAACCAACCATTATTAAAAGTGTCTATATGCATGCATCTCTTATTCAGCAGCGTACACAGACATATGAGTGGAAGAAACAAACATGGGGAAATTAATGTGAGTGGAAAGAGTTAAGCTTTTATTAACTAATGAATTTACAATATTAATGATGATTCACATGAATTTTTATTTATTATATATAACGAGATATTAATAAGTGTATTTTTTTAAATTTTTTATAATGAAATATCTTTAGCGGGAAAAGGTATTACCTAAAGCCACTTCTGCAGAGGAGGTTAAAAATAATTAATTTTACAATTATGTTTATTTATTACATTGTTTTTTTAATTAATTGGAGTCCATAAATCTCTAAAATTTCTTTCGTGCAACGTTTAATAATAATTATAAAGCTTTGTATGCATCATAAAGTCGGTGGATAATTAACATAATGGTGTTTCAACTCATTGTAAAACCATAATAAAAAATTTAGGATTTTTAAAAATATAATATATGAGTATAAGTTAAGAAGTTTAATAAGTTTTACATGTTTTTATATATAGTTTTACATATATTTTATCATTAAAAAAACAAGTATGTAGGTCATTTTCCCGGTATTTTAACCGGTATTCGAAGATTCAATACCGGTATTTCAGTATTAAATTAAAATATTATTTTGAACAACAAAACATGCATTTTACAGCTATATAAACTAGAATTTTTATTTTAACAAATAAACAAATAAATGCCGTTCTATTTACACGAAAACACTTCAAAATCGGGCACCCTCTATAAACTGCACACCACATAAATTTTTTAGTGTGAATTAATAAGAAAACACCAGTTTTGTTGTATCAGAGTAAGTTGTAGTAATTTGTATCAGAATTATTTAAATCGTAGAAAATATAACATATTAGTAGGTTGTATTAGAGTTATTTAAATCGTGGAAAGAAAAGCACAGCAAAGTTTTTATGACAAATATTTGGTAAGTTTATTTATGCTAAATCCAAAGTTTGATATTTTTTTAAATATATAAATGTATGATATATTTTATTCATTACAATAAAATATTTTAGAATATGGAGAATATGAAATTTGTTCAACATTCAAAAGGCGGAGATGAAAATTCTATCTGGTTTTACTTTCTAAAAAAAGAAAAAGGAAACTATGCAAAATGCAAGAGGTGTGCTAATTTTATACAAACCGGAGGGGGGTTCAACAAGCGGCCTCCACACACATCTAAAGACAAAACATGAATTAAATTTACGGAAACGTGCTGGTGCTGAATCTGTAGCTGGATCTAGCTCTTAATGTGATAAAGTGAATTCTCTAACCAAAATTACAAATTATTTCAGAAATACTAAGGACGACTCACTAGCAGCGGTACTAGCAAGAATTACAGCGTGTGATGGTTACCATTCAGAGAATTTATTACATCTGACGATCTTAGAAAATCACTAAAAGTGATGAGCTACCAAAATCAGCCAACACCATTAGAAAAATTGTCATTGATTACAACGAAAAAATTCGTCAATTATTAATTAATGAAATATCTGATCGTAAATTAAATGGCAAGGGTTTTAGTATTACTTTCGATGAGTGGACCTCTCTAAGAAATCGTCGATACATATTTTTTTGAAAACCTGTTTTAATACCGGTTTACCGGTATTATCATTTTGCAATACCGAAACACCGGTATTGAGATTTCCTCCGGTATTGCATTCCCTACAAATATGCGATTTATTAAAAAATTGAAGAACAAATGTTTTGTGTGCACAAAACATGCAGATTAAAAATAATTTTGCTGGAGGCCTTCATTTCAAATTGTCTTTGGTCTGTAAAAGTCAAAATGCCACAGAACCTAACATAGTTGTGAATTTTTAGAATACTGGGTGATAAAATTCTGGTTGAATATTTGTTCATCATTGTTGGGAATGGACTGAAGGCAGAAGGTGCCACTTAAAGTTCAATAATGTTATGGACGTCCATATGTAAGTGGAATTAAGTTTCACGTTTACTAACAACTACAAGAAAAATTAAAAAGCTTGACTGAATCAGTAAAGATATCGATGTTTTTGATGTATTACTGATTCATTGTCAAGCTTTTAATAAATTCAATATCAATTGAAAAGAAATCAACCTCTCTTTATGACAATGACCTTGAAACCATCTGGTAATAACTTTTTATTTTTTCTCATTTCACGGTTTCAAAACACTAATAAATTAACAATAAAATTGTCAAAAATACTGCCCGATAAGTCATTTTCCCAAATGACTTTAAAAAAAATATCTTTCATATAATTTAACAAAACAAAAAAAAATATTTTCAACTCGGATTTTATAAAACTCATATCTATTTACAAAAAAGACTCCTTCCGGCAATATCAGCAAATCTGACTTTTCTCGAACGCCTTTTATTTTTTATTTCATTTTTAATGTGAGTGAAACCAAAAATAACGCTCATTAAAACAAATCTTCAAATTTTGATTTATTCTAGTGTGAGGATGACTGTAAATAATTATTTATTAATTAAATTAAATAAAAATGAAGCATGTACAAAAATTATTAATAATGATGTAAGTATTATTATTGAGAAATTTGTCGTGTTATTTAATTAAAAGAAGTAAATACTGATTTTTGTATAATTTTAAAGATCCGTGTTTGTCAGATATATCAAAACCCCGCGAAATGAGGGGGTGCAATGAAATTCTATTTCCTCTTTTCAACTAAACAAAAAATATATATATGAACGTGATATGTCATATAAATTAGCTGAAATAATAAAGTGAACCTAATATTCTTATAAATATGCCGCCTTATAATCCCGAAAGAAGTTTGGTACTTTGCTAGCTATCTAATAAAATATATATTTATTTAAAAAACTGAGAAAAATTTTAAATTTGATTTTTATCTAATTATTAAAATGGGAATTGTAAATAGCACTAAATAATTCGATTAAAAAATGTGAAAGAAATCTGGTATCAATTTGTCAATAAATCATTCAAAAATCATTTGACAGATTTGTTTACCAATAATTTTGTTTATCAGATATTAATTATTGAGAGAAAATTCGATTTTTAACGAATTTTTAAATTCAATTATGGGGAAAAAAGAATAGAGGTTATAAATTAGGCCACCCCCTTTTTTTTATATGCTATAAAATTAATTCGTAAATTTCTGCGAAAATTTTTGTTTAATATATAATTGAATAATGTGTCTGTGGGGATTTAAAAATTCAATGAAAAAACTTTGATTTCCATAAAATATGCTGAAAAATGTTCGATAGTTTACAAAAATCGATTAAAAAAGTTTTTATTATTAAAACAAATTACTTTTTCATGAAAATTTGAAAAATCAAGTACAAAAAAACAGCATAAAAATAAATGTTCGACATTTTACCTCTTCGAATTTTGAATGATTAATTTTATAAATATAAACTTGTTTTTATAATATTTATAGTTTTATTATTTATCTTTTTATTGTTATTTGATGGTGAATTTATTTCGGTTCCTTTTTTATCTAACATGAATATTTTCTTTCTTTTCTATTAAATTAAAATTATTTTTTTGAATATTGAATTGAAATAAATTTCAAATTTAAAACAAAATTTATTTTAAAATAATAATAAAAAAATCTCATATAATGCCAAAAAAATAATTTATATCAATACATAAGCCATATCTTTTCACTCACATATTTATTACATTTATTACATTTATTGTTAGATCTATTTTTTTACATAAACCTATTTCACAAGACTTACGATTACGGATATTCGAAATATTAGATGATATGTTGGAACTAGTACTGGTGGCATCTATGTTGTCATTTGCTAGTTCTTCGGGCAATTGAAAAATAAAATTTTTTCCTGATATCTTTACTCCAATAACCTCTTTATATAAAATCTATGCCTTTATTGCTGCTAAGTCAAAGACGTTATAAAACACTTATAGAGGCCATCTACGAGATCCTGCTTTTACACTATATTTTCTCAATATATTTTCGGTATATACAACACATTTCCGCTAAACTAAAATGGTAACAAAAAGGATAGTGGTATATTCGCGTATCATTGTATCATTAATAACCAACATAAAAAAATTGGAAAAAATAATATTTCTCTGTATTTTTAATTTTAAAAATTGAATCCGTCAAATTGACGGCTTCCGTAAATCTAGTGTTAATAATTTAATTTATATATTAGTGAAAATAGTTTTCGATACAAATTTTACTTTACTGCCGGCACAATATTACTCGAATTCATTCATTGTTCATGTCAAGTGAAATTAAAATTTTGGTTTGGCAATTCTAAATTATTATTTGACAAATATTTGTGAAATTGCAAAAAGATGAAACTCAATGAAATATTTATAATTAATTAATTTAATTTAAGGAAATAGTAATAAAGGCCCTTGAAGTCATTGGTAATCGATCGAGATTAAGGCAAGGATAATCTTTGTATTTATAAAATATTTTTTCGGTAAAATTCCTTAAAACAACAAAATCAACAGTAAAACATTAATAAAGAAAACAACAAAAAAAACAACTTAAAAGGTAAATACAATGAGAATTTGAACAATATGAATAAATTTTAAAAATTCTCCTTGCAGTATGAATTTAATAGATATCACTAGCCTCACAGGTTATCATCATTTAATGCATCATTTTGGTCTTGTTGATGGGGTGTTTCCTCCCGACACATTGCATTAAAACAAAGAAATAGTACTTTAAATATGGCAAAGTAAACCATTTCCCCAATTTCAAATAATCCAACAACACTCAACCCCAACCAAAGACCCATTAAGCCTCCAATATCAGACATTAAATCAGAATGAGAGTACTCCATTTTTTCTACATATAGGTCTCCTGAATTTGATTCTCGCCTAACGATTAATAATGCTATATTTTCTTTTGACTCACTTAAATAATTACTTTTAACCTTTGTCCGGTTCAATAATTTGGTGTACGCTTTCCTTATCCACATATCCATTCTGTCATTTATTCCTCCCGTATTAAACTCCAACATGATTTCCTTGTTCGATGAAACTTTATAAATATAATCATCGCATTTGACTGGTTTATATTTGCTACAACCTTTCTCGATTTTACCTTTGACTGTTGAATTCTTCGAATACTTTTCATATATATGATACATGCAGAGAGCATTTTTTAACATCTTTTCCGCCGAAAATAGAGAAGCATTAAAACAAAGTTTTATGAAATTTTTTTTCGGCTTTGTAAATCGGTAGGAATGGGCTGTAGCAATTGCATTTACTGACATAAAGCTTTTGACTCATCACTTTTCGGCAATCATCATAGCCACCTTCGTAAAGATAAGTTGAAGACAAAATTGCATCATAAAGTTCAACTTGAAATGAAATATTTCGACATGGGTTTTTTGTTTCTTCATGTTGAAACCGAGTCTGGGAAATCAAAACTTCATGATTGAATCCTGGCAAAATTGTGGTCGCATCGTCTTGGGGTAGATAATTTTTCTTCGTTACATAAAATATTATTGATCTTGAAATGTAGCTTGAGTTGAATACTTGATAACTAGGAAAATTTAGGTTGATAAAGAAAAACAAAGTATGTAAGGAACTAGAGTTGAATATTTTAGACTTATCTATTTGAAAGGTATGACATGGGATGTTATTTCTAAATTGAACAAATTGTGTGGTGAATAAATTCGAGATTTCACTTCGTAAGCTTTCCTTAACAAAATCTGTAGGATATCGTTTATATTCTTGAGTCAAATAAACTTCGGGTGGGATTTAGAAAACCCATAAAACAAGACATGTTTCTCAAAACGATAGGCACCCAATACAACAGGATCAACCGTTGACATCATGACTGACTTCTCGGCTAATTCGGACTTGTCATCGTGAAAAGTATTGAGTATTTGAATTATTTGACTTGAATTATACAAAATATCAATGGATTCTTTTGATTTTAACATTGTATTTACCCAATAGTCGAATTCGGGTTGACCTTTCTCTAGTACAAATGGAGCCGTCGGGTTGCAAAATGTTAGATCTGGCCAATAAAAAGGCTCGTTTTCGATAAAATGAGTGATAAGAATTGGATTTGACATGTAGCGTTTGATTATGTGAATAACGTTGAAAGAAAACCCAGCAATACCAAAGCTAAACAAGACCAACCAAAGAAATTTAGTGGCTTTAAACTTGGCCGTATATACATGGTTAAGGCCATGAATAGTCGTATTTTCCAGTAGTTCGATAAACGCTAAATCGTATTTTCTCATTTATTATTCTTGTTTTGTATAATAGAAATGAATATCGAACAAATTGGATGAAATAATTTGATAATTTGTATTAAATATCCTCTATTTTGAGTGCATTGTATGATTGATCCAATCAAAACACGATGAAAAAAAGACAAAATGGAAAAGTAAGAATAATACTTGATGAATTTATTTATGTCAAATTTTAATATTTTAACAATTTTACTTCATTCATCCAGTTTGACACAGTTATGTGGTTGCGTGTCCTCTGGGTTCATGCATATACTCACTAGGAAAATGTTTCTCAAACTGTGTGCCACGAGACTTTTTTTCCCAAAACAGTTAGTAATAAAAAAATTTACAAAAACTATATCAAGCTTTTACTATGAAAAAGTCGCTTCTGTGGATCAAAATTACAAAGAACTGTCTTTATTACCTTATAAAAATCTCCCGTAATCATATTTAACTAGTATAGACTAAAAAGTAGCTTTTTTATATATCATTGGAAAATGAAAAGATTTGTAAAAATATTTGATTTTTGAGCAAGTGTGCCTGTGAGCGAGAAAAGTCTGAGAAACACTGCACTAGGACATACTAATACTAACTAAATAATTATGTTGCAACAGTTTCACATGAGCTCTTGAAACGGTAATTATAATTAAATCCGCAGTATGGTCTTTAGGTATAAAAATAGGAATTGTTTGAATTCTTAGTTATTTGTACAATTCAAAAAGACATTAACACTATAACTTGGATTTTTCTACACTACTTACAATGTTTATAGATTCAAAGATTTATTAACTACTAACCAAAATGTTTGATCATAATAAAGAGAAGTTTAATAAAATTGTATTTATTGTATTTATTTATTGTATCATTTTTTATTGTATTTAGTCTTAAACATTCTGTGAAGGGACCCTCATCAAAAATATGTTAGCTTTTGTTGGAATGTAAAACTCAATTTTCTTTCAATTCTTTCAAAAAAATACTAAAATTTCTTATAAAATGTTTTACTTCATTTTTGTTTAGTTCTTATTGAATTTTCTTTTCGTGTTACGTCTTTATCCATTCAATTTGGACGTAGACATTAATCTTTTCTCGCCATTGAAGGTTTAAATAACCTCCTTAACTATTAGTCAATTGAGGCGAGAGCGTTAAAACATTTGCGAATAATATTCGACATTAAACCTGGATTTCTATTTTGCATTAAACTTGTCTCGCTAAATGTAATATCTACCTCTATTTTATATTAGGAATTATTTTATTTTTAATTTTTGTTTTCGATAAACAATTTTACTAAAAACAAAAATGTCTTTTTGGAATTTCCACAATTTGCTGACAAAACTATACTACTGATTAATAAATTACAATCGGAAGTCGCGTTAATGGAATAAATGTACAGTTGCAGTCATTGAAATCATTTTATTATTTCCTACATTAAATGGATAGCTATATAACCTTTTAGGACATTTATCATTTTAGAATAATTATGAAAAATATAATCATACATTTTTTTATTAATATTTTCATGAAATGTTTATAGAATTAAATTAAAAAGCATTAAATGAAATATAATAAAAATTGTGTACGTGATTGAGAGCAGGGCCGCCGCGTACGATTGTTCATATTGTGCCCCGCACAAGGGCGCCGAGTGAAAAAGGCGCCGGCAGGCGCCTCTTTCACTTGGCGCCACCTCACTAAATAAAAAAAATTAAAATTAAATATAAAAAAGTTAAATGATAAAAAAGAAAAAGTGGCAATATGGATTTATTAGAGAGATACTGGAAACGCGGGCGCAACGTATACCTTATTCTACCACGCTATGAAAGCGCGCTCGTAACTTCGTGCGATGCGATCGGTGTAGATCGCTCAACTTCGTTTGATAAAGGCGTCACCGCGACGCGCGGCATTTCACATATACATCTAGTTAAGTTTACGTTTAGACAAGTTTACGCAAATTTACCACTAGTGCAATTTGTCTTCTGCGTAAATCAAATATTTATTGATTTTCATCAGGCATTCATTATAAAATTTCAACGTAAGTATAATTTACAATATTAAATACAATATTAAATAATTACAATTTACAATATTAAACAATATTAAATAATTACAATGTATAATAAATTTTAACTTAAAATCCTTAGATGTCTGGAATCGGAAAAAAATCAAAATTATCAGGCGCGCAAAATAAGAAAAATAGACTTCAGCGAGAAGACGCTCGACAAAAGCTATCAGGTTCTTTAGATAAATTCACTATTAAAACTATTAATCCTACTACGACTGCAACGGAAGAAAATCAAGACCTGAATCTCGAAACACAAAGTTCTTCTGGTGTATCAACAAACTCTACAATAGAAAACGAATCGAAAGAAAGTAATAAAACCGATTCCGATTCCGAAAAAATTGATTTTAACGATCCGGCTACTTGGCCAAAACAAATTAATATAAAATTAAGAGATTGTTTAATAGAAAATGATCCTAAGCAATTAATTTTGAAAGACTTCCCAAAAAATGAGTCTGGACGTAAATTTTCTGATAATTATTATTATCGAACTTTATCAAACCGGGAAAAAATTTGCAGGAGTTATTTGCTTTATTCGAAAACTCAAAATTCAGTATTTTGTTACTTTTGCAAATTAATGTCTGACAATACTACACAACTTACTAGTGGTTGTAATGATTGGCAACACTTAAGCCACATATTAAAAGTTCACGAAACTAGTGTTGGGTACATAAAAACAGTTCAAAATATAGCGAATTGAGAATGTCACTAAAAAAAATTGTACAATTGATGCAATGCAACAACGACTCTACGAAACCGAAATAAAATATTGGCGATCGGTCGTGGAACGAATTATTCATATAATACAGTATTTATCAAGAAAATGCTTGGCATTTAGAGGTTCATCTAAAAATCTTTTTCAAAACGACAACGGAAACTTTTTGAAATTAATAGAAACCATAGCTAAATTCAATCCAATAATGTCTGAACATTTACTCGCGTTCCAACGTTTGAGGAAAAAGAATATAGTCATTATTTAGGTGATCAGATGCAAAATGAAATAATTAGCATTAATAAGTGATGCGATTAAGAAAAAGGTTTTAGAAAGCTCCACTCTTCAAAATATTATTCAATCATTCTTGATACAACCACCAGACATTAGACATACGAACAGTTAACCATTGTCATAAGAGTTGTTTAACTCACAATAAATCGAGAAATGTGGCAGAAATTCGTGAGCATTTTTTAGGATTCCAAAGTGTAGCTGACACAAACGAGTGTGGTTATTGAGTTCATAATTAACCATTTGAAATCAGAACATTAATATCAGATTTACGCGGACAGTCGTACGATAACGAGCTAATATGCGTGCGACATAAATGCGACTTCAACAAAAAAATTTATGAAATAATTCACGAAGCTTCTTTAGTTCCATGCGCTGCTCATCATTAAATTTGCGTAGTGCAACGATGCACCTAAAATTCATTGAGACGGTAAATTTTTTTAGTGTGATTCAAGAACTATATAATTATTTTTAAAACGATAAAAAACTTAACCCAAAACCACTTTCTGAATAGATGGGAAATTCGGATAGACGGCCCGAAACTCGGAAAATGTTATGTCAGAAATTTATCAAGCTCTATTAGATATCACTAATGACACACAAAGACAGGATTCTAGAGCTCAAGCAAAAAAGTATAATTTCCAAAAAATTTGTCTTTAAATTATGTGTTACCGTCTCAATTGTAATGATATATGAAGTACTTGTCAATATTGTCAGCAAAAAAAATGTAACAGCCCACATTCGATTTACAATAGTACAGAAAAAATCTTAATCAATTTTGAACAACTTAAAAGTCTTAGAATGATGATAAATTGAAGAAATGTGAAGTCTGCAATGGCTTAAAGCGAGAGAAATTGATATTAAGCATGATTTCCCTGAAAACTCGAAAGCGAAAAAAAGGAAGTTATTCGATTAAGAAAGCATCAGATGATACAGTGAAGGATGCAAAACATGATTTTCAAAATTAACTTCTACTTCGCGATTCTGGACACCTACTATATCGTCAATTAGAACGATTTCAACAATTGCAACAACACAACGAAGATTGTAAAATAATACACACCATCAACCAATTAAAACAAGGGATAATGAGGATTATTGAAAACACTGGCAAAAGATTTGCATATTAAATTAAACCGACGTTGCAAACTTAAACGATGAAGATATGATGGTATAGCTCTAAACGAAGAATTAAAAAAACCTTCCTTTTAGAAAATCTGACTGTTTCCCTCACGAGGTTTTAAATTACATTTATAAAAATGCATTAAAGAGATCTTCCCGAATATAAATATTGTATTACGCATTTTTTAAACCAATAACTGTGTCTGTCGCTTCTGGAGGAAAGAAGTTTCTCTAAGGTTAAAACTAATTAAAAACTATTACGGTTACCATGAAAGAGAACGAGTTAACGGATTATCCATAATATCTATAGAAGCGATTATTTTGGATTCTATAGATATTAACGATCTCATAAAAAATTTGTAGCTGCTAAAGCTAGAGAGTAAAATATGTAAAAGGTTTTTGATTTTTGAGGATGGAATAATTATAAAGTAACCTAATTCTAATATATGTTGGGACAAGCAAATTTATGATTGCATTAGATTTAGTATTATATATTGTATGTA